>NQII01000757.1:633590-652735 GCA_002778355.1 Clitarchus hookeri
CACTTGTCCTCCCGCCACTGGAAATGCAGTCGGCCGAGGAATGTCGGCTACGCGGCCCAGGAATGCCTGCTACACGGAGCCCGCTGCTGGGATGGCGTAGCCGAGATACGGAAGCGGGCCCCAAAAAAACATTATACAAGCGCTGTGACTTGCCTCCAGTGTCACTCCCCGCACTAGGCTCTTTTATTCTCATCCTCGTGAGTGTATTTCCTTTCGGAGCAGTCCGCGCATCCGATTATCCACAATACTATAGGTGGGTCACGACAAACTGAGCACTTTTGAAATCTACTTATAGTCACATAGTGTATTCTTCCACCTTAAGTAAAATTAACATTGACATGCGCATCGTCACTTTATTCATGCGTCGGTCGAGTCAAACTGTGGAATAATTAGGAAAGTAAATATATCACAAATTAGTTTATCATTACAATTATAAGCAAAAAAAAAAACAGGAAATGAAAGCAAAAGTTTTAATATTCACAAATGTTTACTTGACACTTTTAATCATGTCAAGACATGGAACTACTTTCCCTCCGTCGTTATCAACCTCACTGGCCGCGTGCCATCCAGTGTGCCCGTTGAACTATATGCAGGTAAAGGCAGTGAAATTTTTCAGAAATTGATTTCAAAAGCACTCACTTTATCGCGAACAGCCTTTATCAGCTATCCGTGGTTAATTGGACACTGCAGGAACAGCGAGTAAATGTGTGCAGTCCTCAAAAGTGTCACAGCTCTGCTTATTTCTGCACTCCTGACCTTTGCGAACGTTTTCTCTACATTTAAAACGCGGACGCCGAGGTTGTGTATTAGGGAAGACTACTCGTCCCTCACTACGGCGGTGTACCAGGTTCGATTCCTGATGGCCCAAGCAGAGATTATCGCAAATATGATACTTTGGTGGACTTTGCCGCTGATCGGTGGGTTTTCTCGGGACACTCCTGTTTACTCCTTCCCCCATAGCATTTCGTCATTGCTCTATCTGCAGCTCACTTCAACCTAATTAGTTGCTAAAGGCCTGGTATATTGTTAAGCACACTAACCGTAAATACAAGTTCCGACATGCATGACCACACGAAAGTTTGAAATCATTAGAAACACGGATAACGTTATAAATGTGTGAATCCTTACTCTGATATTTGAAAGAGCCAATAGATCTAATGCTGCGGCCCTCAGTGTATACACTGAGGGCCGCAGTATAGCAGATATGATAATTTGTGTAGGTGCATTTACAGCAAAAGGCATTTTCAAATGCTGAGTCTTTTGTTCGATTTACTGCGAACTTCTATATCAGGCGTTAAGGCGGCCGTCTATCTGAGGCACAGAAGGAAGCGATAAGGGAACTGGCACCTGCATCATGTACTCCGTATTCGGTACGCTCAAGCCTTCGAACTGGCGTCCAAGCTTTCCGTGGTACCAAATATACTTTGGAGCTAATTTTATTGGTGAAAATTTGTAGAATATTCAGTACAAGTCCCTATGCCTTCGCAGCTATTCACCCAGAATTTGTTAAGCTATGACAGCCTGCAAAAAAATTTGGCTGAGTTTAATAATTTCAAAATAGTGTTTCCAGTGCGAGTGATATACTGAAAGTGTTATTCCACCCTAGCATGAAGTATTGTTTATTTCCATTTGCAAAGAGATTGTGAAGACGTAAAATGGTTTGTTTTAAACCGGGTATTACGAGCACACTGCAACTCATTTTGCGCACCACAGACGGGCGTCTTAAGGTGTTCTTATTAACGCTCCGACCTTTATACCTATCGATCAGCTATCCTGTAAACTCCTTACGTATTAAACTGACAAAAAAATTACCGTTTAAATCTATATGCACATGTACAGTTTAAGTGCATTTAAAAACCTGCACCCCTCAGACCAAGAGATAACTTTCCAACTATCCAAACAGCTGAAACACAAATGTTGACTAGAACAAAATCTCTTATAGTTTAGCCTCCTTAAAATTACCGAAATTATTTTTAACTTTTTATACATAATATATAAATAAATATACACACAAAATTCAGATGAAATATGTATGAAACAGTTAAAGAAAACATAACATCGCATTAGGTACACATATATTGAATGTCATTTAATTATGAACATTATTACCATCCGTATAAATACCTCTATATCCTTTGTGTTTAAACTTACTTCAAACAAAGGTAACATTTCTGACATCTGGAATTGTAGCTCCAGTCAATTTGATGGATTCAGAAAATATTAGCTTTCTAATGGTTTTGTGATTTTTTCGTAAACGATTCGGTTATGTAACTAGAAAAAACAATCAAATAAGTCCCTGAAGATGTATTATTTCTTAAATCGTAATTAAAGTGCAACTGAAGATTCCAAAAACTGCAATGAACAAATGTAAAAAATTATGTTTTCAAGAAAAAAAAAATTTCCAATAAACTTCCAAAATTTACCGAAAGATATATCCAGGTTGAATGCATTAATGATTGTGTTTGCAGATGTACCGAAAAACAAATAGCCTTTCGTATATATTAGTATGTCTGTATATATAGCAGTTTTACAGTCTGCAAAAAAAATTCCACTGTATTTGACCTTTTTTTCAACCTAGGAAAAATATTTGAATTATACATTTGACTAACAATTTGCTACCACTTTTAGCAGCTTCAAATTGCTAGTCCTTTTATTTAATTAATCAGTATCAATGTAATTCAAGTAGGCCTTCGCTGCTGGACATTACAATTGTAACCCCAAGAAGGACGCGTCTGAAGGATCCCACATTGGGGGAATGCGTAGAGCATCGCGTGACAGTGACGTGATTAGTTATTCAGCTAAGTGGGGCAGAATGTGCGTCAATGGCGATTCTGATAGCGGTAGATTAGTGGAGGTCAGGGAGCCGATGAGAAGTAGTTGCATTGTGTTTTCCAGCCGTTCGTGTGCACTGACAGAACGAGCATGCCGCGCAGAAGAACACGACCACCATACCAACAGGTTTCCGCCTTTGACCGTGGTAGAATCGCAGCCTACCGGGATNGCGGTAGATTAGTGGAGGTCAGGGAGCCGATGAGAAGTAGTTGCATTGTGTTTTCCAGCCGTTCGTGTGCACTGACAGAACGAGCATGCCGCGCAGAAGAACACGACCACCATACCAACAGGTTTCNTTTTCCAGCCGTTCGTGTGCACTGACAGAACGAGCATGCCGCGCAGAAGAACACGACCACCATACCAACAGGTTTCCGCCTTTGACCGTGGTAGAATCGCAGCCTACCGGGATTGTGGATTATCCTACCGCGAAATTGGTTCACGCGTTGGAAAAAATGCAACCTTAGAGAAACGGATATGGGATCAGTGGATGTAGGAGGGACGAGCTGAGTGACGTGCAGGAAGCCAACAGCACCATCGCACAAACGAGCGTGAGGGCAGACACCAGGTGCTCTTGGCGATTACGGGCCGTACAGCAACATCAAACACACTCGCTCAGAAGTTCAGGCATGTGGCACATCAATCTGTGTCTGCACGCACGGTACATCGCCGTCTATAGCATCAGGGCATCTTGTACAAGCGCTTATTACTGTGGCTGCCACTGACTGCTCACCACAGACGCACTGCGGCTGCAATTGTGCTTGCAAAATCGGGCCTGGAGGGACGGATGGCATGTCATCGTCTTCCGTGACGAATCCCGCTTCTTCTTGAAGCACTACGATGGTCACATCCATGTCAAGCGGCACCGTGGTGCACGCCTGGCCGAGTCCTGCAATATCCACCCTTATATACCGGCCCAGCACATGGATTTATGGTATAGGGTGTCATCGGGCTCCAATCCCCCTTGCGCCTAGTCCGCATCGCTGGTATGCTGACCAGCAACCTTAACATCGCGGATGTGGTGGAACATGTTGTTGTCCTCCGATCTTCAAGGCCAACCTGGGGTCTTGCACCAACAGGACAACGCGCGACTGCATGTGGCACACATCTTCCGATGGTTCCTGTATGCCCACTATATCACACTGCTTCCTGGCCTGCGTGTTCACCGGATCTCTCACCCATCGATAAAGTGTGGTTCATGGTCCGACGACTATTGGCCTGCCACAGGGCTTTCGCGGCTACAACCGATGAACTTTAAGCACGCATTGATGCAGCATGGGCGGAGACACCCCAGACGGACATCCAAAGTCTGTTCCTTTCAATGCTGTGTCGTGTAGCAGCGGTTATTGCATCCCGTGGTGAGGCCACACAGTACTGATTTACCTATGTTCTTTACGCCATACAGAGCTGCAAGAGTAGTCATGCCACCTGTGTGTGATGGGTATTCTGTTCAATAGAACCGGTTGTGATAGCTCACGTCCTTCTTGTGTTGCAATTTTTATGACCAGCAGTGTATTAAACCTTGTTTTTAGCTTCGTTTCCCGAGTTTTCTCAATGATGTTAGAAGAGTTGTAGTGCGGTTCGTAAATAAAATATTTATACGTTTAAAAAATGTGTATGCGTTTTACAGTATTGTGTATTGTCGAACCTAAATACGGTCGCTCTCCCTCCTCCCCCATTTCCAAGTGAAGTTTAGTTATGTTGGTCAATTTGACGGAGCTGAATTACAAGTTAAGTCCGCGAGATTAAGACGTAGTGCTGTTGCTTCATCAGTTTCCCCGGTCGATTTGCATAATGCCTACACGCGAGAGTACGTCTTATCTGGGAGTCAAGATTAATGGCGGGAATTACACTGAAATGCTTTCTTGCCGTGGAAAAGAATACTATCGCCCTGGCTGCGCGGGTCTGGTCGTCCCTGGGCCGCCTTCTTTTATTTGTTTGCTTGTAGCGGTATTGATTGCTAGTGCCCTTTCACTGCCTCGCCTCGCTGCCCGCGCCCTTTGTTAATCACCGCCACACACGTCTGGCCGATACGCCTCGCTATTGAGTCTTCGTGCGGAGTGCCAACGCGACCAACATAACAAAGCCCTCCCTACCAATCTCTCTCTTCTTGTGTTTCAAGNAGTCTTCGTGCGGAGTGCCAACGCGACCAACATAACAAAGCCCTCCCTACCAATCTCTCTCTTCTTGTGTTTCAAGCACACTCTTTAATAACGTTTCTCCTTTCCCATCCCCCGTGCTAGTAGAAACATTTATTTTTTCTACTCCATTAATTGCATGCGATTTTATTTTCTGAAGAGCGGTTTTTACTGTGTCCATGTCGGTTTCCCCCCTCCATCCGTAACACATGTTAAAAGTTAGCATGGAAGGTTAAAATCGGCTAAATACGAGGTAGACTGATTACCGTCTTCTGCGCTTGTACCCAACATTGACATACCCATACAATTTCAACTGTGTAAATCGCATGGTCAACAATGATGAACGTTTTTGGTTGTATCTTAATTTTCGAAAGATAAGCCCTTTTATATGAATTAAATACTTTAACCAATTTGAACTTAATCTAATTGCACAAAAAGGATGGTTAGCGGAAGTATATAAACATATCAAATCACTCGTTTACATAAAGAACTCTATACACGTCGTTTATGATAGTTGTATTGACAGAAAACCAGTCCAATGCTGGGGCACGGAGTGGCCACTGCGTATCTTGGGTGCGCACTTCTCTCCCCCATTTTCCTTATACGGAGGTAACCGTGGACCCAATCGCGGGCAACGTTTGCGAAATACAAGTAAAGCCGCGATGTACCTGTCCCTGTAGTTAGAAATATTTATTGCATGTCTGGGCGTATAGATAGGGTTTCCAACTGTTTTTCGGGGAAATATAGTATTTTTCAGACCAAGATATAAAAAATATAGTATACTGAAAGAAAATATAGTATTTTAAAGAAAAAGGTTAAAAAAAAGTGTAAGGTATGCTTATTAAAAACCAAATTTATTACTTCTTTACAAAAGCTATATATATATTTTCACTTTGTGCACTCTTTAATAATTTGTTATTCATAATAAAAGTATCAAATGCTTTATTGCACTCAAATTGTAAATTAATGTCAATGAGAAGCTCATTTTTTATTAAGGTGACAGTGGCTTTATTTCTCTCTTCCCGCCATTTCAAATTCACTATAGAAAATATTATTTCGGTGAAGGCTGAAGTGGCGGGAATAGAGAGCAGGAATGAAACAATTTTAAATAAATTTCGGTAAATTATTTTGAGTATTTTTTAAAATGTGCTGCCATTTTTGGCTTGTGTTTTTGTCAGTTAACTCAGTACAATCTTTCACTTTAGTGAATATTTCATTTAAAATTGTTACTTCAGAGAAGAGGTCATCACTTTTAATATTCATTTTTTGCTGTTAATCAATTAGTCAACATTTTCATTCAACAACAACAAAACCAAAACAACCCATTGCAAAAAGGAATACCTAAACTAATAACCCACCTGGCCAATACCACTTTTTCCGAAAGAAAATGTTATGCTACATGGCTTACATTTCGCTCAAAATTCATTTTGAGAATCTTTAGAAATAGAATCATATGTTTTTTCCCACTCAGACTTATATTTTTGGATTCTTTTATGGACTTTCCGCTTTTTAGTAGAGGTTAACAGCAGCGCACTTTCCCTATCACTTTCGCCTTCCATTGTTTACTTTAACAACTTATTATTATTTATTACTTGTTAAGAAATTTTTGTGACCAAAACAAAACCACACCACAGATGAGTAAAAACGCGGTAAAAACAAACCTTTTGACGTTGACAGTGACAGTTCTCACGTTCGGAAACACACACAGCGCGTCAGTCGAAGTAAAGTCGTAAGATGCGTTCATAAAGTCTGCTGAGTGGTGTTGCTATTTAATAAAAATTAAAACTAATATAGTATAACTGGCCATTGTAAGGTCCGACCGAAATATAGTATTTTTGCGTACAATATATTTATTCAACAGTACATAGTGCACCGGGCCAAAATATAGCACAATACTATACGGTCGTATACGTATATTATAGTACGGTTGGCAACCCTANCATAGTGCACCGGGCCAAAATATAGCACAATACTATACGGTCGTATACGTATATTATAGTACGGTTGGCAACCCTACGTGTAGGGCTCTGCCCTGAGACGTACCTAGGTGCTTCCCTACTTAGGACCTCCGACTCTCCTCTTAGTTATAAGGTAGGTTAGGAAAGGAAATTATTTCGAGTGGAGCTGCGTGATTCGTTGTCGAGTGGGCGACGCGCCCCTACTTCCGCCGGATACGATTTCAGACGGGATCGCACAGCCCGAAATTACTTTGACCGTCTCCAGTTGTAAGTAACTCGAACCAGCACGCAGGGAAATTTCAACACACATGCGTGCGCGAGCACGCGCTTACACACACACAAACACACACGCTGGAGCAGTGGAAACTGCTACTCAGACATCCCTGGAGGATATTTCAGTGATATACAACTGTTAATTATAGAAGGTGAATCCTACTGATTATGTAGTGGTTTGGACTTATTANAGGATATTTCAGTGATATACAACTGTTAATTATAGAAGGTGAATCCTACTGATTATGTAGTGGTTTGGACTTATTACCAGTGAATTCTTCCGGTCTGGGACAGTACCACTTAGTTCATTCCACTACCTTGACTGAATTTTATATGGATATAATTTTAATAATTGATATCAATGTTTCGTCTTGAAAGGAAATTAGCAGGAGGTGTGTATGTGGGATTGCACGGATGTATGTATGCATGCATTTACGTATTTATGTTTACACATGTTGCCGTGTATTACATCTTACGCACGTCTGTGTATATATCTGTGCATCNTTATGTTTACACATGTTGCCGTGTATTACATCTTACGCACGTCTGTGTATATATCTGTGCATCAGAGGTATTAAAGAGCACTGCGGATATTTTACAAAACCGAGGATTTGACATTGTCTTATTGTATTTTTCGCGCTGTCTCTAGGTTGCAAAGCACTACATACTCTACGCAATAAAGCTGCTATTTAACGAGTAAAGGGCATTATGTGCCGTCATGGTATCGAGGAATACTGCACTCCTGTCAGTTCCGTATTTTCCATAAGGGCATGTGGGGCACGAGCCCAGGGCCCCCGGTCTGATGGGGGACTCGAAATACCGTCGTCGTTNAGTCTTCGTGCGGAGTGCCAACGCGACCAACATAACAAAGCCCTCCCTACCAATCTCTCTCTTCTTGTGTTTCAAACACACTCTTTAATAACGTTTCTCCTTTCCCATCCCCCGTGCTAGTAGAAACATTTATTTTTTCTACTCCATTAATTGCATGCGATTTTCTTTTCTGAAGAGCGGTTTTTACTGTGTCCATATCGGTTTCCCCCCTCCATCCGTAACACATGTTAAAAGTTAGCATGGGAGGTTAAAATCGGCTAAATACGAGGTAGACTGATTACCGTCTTCTGCGCTTGTACCCAACATTGACATACCCATACAATTTCAACTGTGTAAATCGCATGGTCAACAATGATGAACGTGTTTGTTTGTATCTTAATTTTCGAAAGATAAGCCCTTTTATATGAATTAAATACTTTAACCAATTTGAACTTAATCTAATTGCACAAAAAGGATGGTTAGCGGAAGTATATAAACATCTCAAACCACTCGTTTACATAAAGAACCCTATCCACGTCGTTTATGATAATTGTATTGACAGAAAACCAGTCCAATGCTGGGGCACGGAGTGGCCACTGCGTATCTTGGGTGCGCACTTCTCTCCCCCATTTTCCTTATACGGAGGTAACCGTGGACCCAATCGCGGGCAACGTTTGCGAAATACAAGTAAAGCCGCGATGTACCTGTCCCTGTAGTTAGAAATATTTATTGCATGTCTGGGCGTATAGATAGGGTTTCCAACTGTTTTTCGGGGAAATATAGTATTTTTCAGACCAAGATATAAAAAATATAGTATACTGAAAGAAAATATAGTATTTTAAAGAAAAAGGTTAAAAAAAAGTGTAAGGTATGCTTATTAAAAACCAAATTTATTACTTCTTTACAAAAGCTATATATTTTTTTTCACTTTGTGCACTCTTTAATAATTTGTTATTCATAATAAAAGTATCAAATGCTTTATTGCACTCAAATTGTAAATTAATGTCAATGAGAAGCTCATTTTTTATTAAGGTGAGAGTGGCTTTATTTCTCTCTTCCCACCATTTCAAATTCACTATAGGAAATATTATTTCGGTGAAGGCTGAAGTGGCGGGAATAGAGAGCAGGAATGAAACAATTTTAAATAAATTTCGGTAAATTATTTTGAGTATTTTTTAAAATGTGCTGCCATTTTTGGCTTGTGTTTTTGTCAGTTAACTCAGTACAATCTTTCACTTTAGTGAATATTTCATTTAAAATTGTTACTTCAGAGAAGAGGTCATCACTTTTAATATTCATTTTTTGCTGTTAATCAATTAGTCAACATTTTCATTCAACAACAACAAAACCAAAACAACCCATTGCAAAAAGGAATACCTAAACTAATAACCCACCTGGCCAATACCACTTTTTCCGAAAGAAAATGTTATGCTACATGGCTTACATTTCGCTCAAAATTCATTTTGAGAATCTTTAGAAATAGAATCATATGTTTTTTCCCACTCAGACTTATATTTTTGGATTCTTTTATGGACTTTCCGCTTTTTAGTAGAGGTTAACAGCAGCGCACTTTCCCTATCACTTTCGCCTTCCATTGTTTACTTTAACAACTTATTATTATTTATTACTTGTTAAGAAATTTTTGTGACCAAAACAAAACCACACCACAGATGAGTAAAAACGCGGTAAAAACAAACCTTTTGACTTTGACAGTGACAGTTCTCACGTTCGGAAACACGCACAGCGCGTCAGTCGAAGTAAAGTCGTAAGATGCGTTCATAAAGTCTGCTGAGTGGTGTTGCTATTTAATAAAAATTAAAACTAATATAGTATAACTGGCCATTGTAAGGTCCGACCGAAATATAGTATTTTTGCGTACAATATATTTATTCAACAGTTCATAGTGCACCGGGCCAAAATATAGCACAATACTATACGGTCGTATACGTATATTATAGTACGGTTGGCAACCCTACGTATAGGGCTCTGCCCTGAGACGTACCTAGGTGCTTCCCTACTTAGGACCTCCGACTCTCCTCTTAGTTATAAGGTAGGTTAGGAAAGGAAATTATTTCGAGTGGAGCTGCGTGATTCGTTGTCGAGTGGGCGACGCGCCCCTACTTCCGCCGGATACGATTTCAGACGGGATCGCACAGCCCGAAATTACTTTGACCGTCTCCAGTTGTAAGTAACTCGAACCAGCACGCAGGGAAATTTCAACACACATGCGTGCGCGAGCACGCGCTTACACACACACAAACACACACGCTGGAGCAGTGGAAACTGCTACTCAGACATCCCTGGAGGATATTTCAGTGATATACAACTGTTAATTATAGAAGGTGAATCCTACTGATTATGTAGTGGTTTGGACTTATTACCAGTGAATTCTTCCGGTCTGGGACAGTACCATGTAGTTAATTCCACTACCTGACTGAATTTTATATGGATATAATTTTAATAATTGATATCAATGTTTCGTCTTGAAAGGAAATTGGCAGGAGGTGTGTATGTGGGATTGCATGGATGTATGTATGCGTGCATTTACGTATTTATGTTTACACATGTTGCCGTGTATTACATCTTACGCACGTCTGTGTATATATCTGTGCATCAGAGGTATTAAAAAGCACTGCGGATATTTTACCAAACCGAGGCTTTGACATTGTCTTATTGTATTTTTCGCGCTGTCTCTAGGTTGCAAAGCACTACATACTCTTCGCAATAATAAGCTATTTAAAGAGTAAAGGGCACTATGTGCCGTCATGGTATCGAGGAATACTGCACTCCTGTCAGTTCCGTATTTTCCATAAGGGCACGTGGGGCACGAGCCCAGGACCCCCGGCCTGATGGGGGACTCGAAATACCGTCGTCGTTTAACTTGCATGTTAAATTTTTGTAGCCATCTTGACATCAGGTTGCGGTAGCATGTGGCAGTAGATTTACGTCAACTTGACGCATTACGCGTCTAGACAAAGAACAGAGCGACGATTTCACAACCTGCCAGAACGTGTGTCAAATGCTCATACCGACGTCACCCAAATATTTCCTTCCAATGACGCACGTGCTAAGGGACGGAGAGAGGCGCTCGTCAGCGCGTGAGGCTTGCATCACCTGATCGATGCACGCCGAAGTTTTGACGTAAATCGGGTCGCCAATGACGTAGGGAATTCCTCGAGGGGACGGGATATAGTCCAGCAGGGAGGTGGAGAAGTCAGTCAATCCCGAGGACTCAAGAGACGCGGGGGTCAGCGCCAGGGGTGCGACCCAGTTGGACGNGACGTAAGCACCGGAGACATAGCGGGACAGGCGCCGAGGGACACCCCAACATGACTTCCTGGGACGCGAAGCCGAGATGAAACCAGCACACAGTGGCAGCTCAGTTAAGTAACCGCGCCTCCAAATCCAACCACTTTTCCCCGACGTTTATGAACTAAAACTCTGACCTGTAGGCCTCCGACGAGTAAGGGAAGAGGGGTGAGAAGTGGAACCCAAGAGTGCAGTGTACCATACCAATATAATGAGTGACGTAATGACACAATAAAATAACTGTTTAGGTAACCGAATCAAAAGTAGAAGTGTTTATTAGCCGCCTGATTTTACCCCTGAGTATGTGTTCAGTTCGCTTACGCAATAAGGTTGACCAAGCGATCTAGCGCTCCATCATCCTGTAAATCACATACAGAGTGGAGAGCAGACTATGACGTGTTAAACTTACCGTCAACTTGGTTATCGAGGCGAAACTATCTCATCTAGCAGTCACCTACGTTAACGCTACCTACGGTGTGTGCTTACAATGTGTAGGTGACGCACGCACATATACATAAACGTCGACGCTGTCGATTGGATCAGGATTCCCCTAATGTTTCAAACTTAAACGATTAATTTTGTTTACCGGCTAACTTAATATAAATTATAAAGTATATTTACGTTAGTGTTGTGTGTAGTTTTGTTGTCTTGTTTAACTATGTCGAAAGGAACATATTTAATTTGTTCAGAAAAGAGAAAAAAACTTACAGCTTAAAAAGAAAATATTAGCAAACTACCTAAACTAACCTCATTTTTTACACTTGAAGAAACTAGCCGACAGACTGATTCTTCAACCTCATCATCTCAAGATGCCTCTAAATCTCAAAGCTCAGAAACGGGGCCCACGTTTGACATATAAGATAAAATTAGTGCTTCGAGTTCATCAGTTTATGATTTAAAGACAGTCACACACACATCACAGCATGGATCTTCCAGTTCAAGCTACTGCGACTTACCAACTACAAGTATTTTAGAAAATATATCTTACGACCCTGGTACGTATTGTGATGAGATTTTAACGGAAGAAGTGCGCGATATTTGGATTTGCAAAGGGCCAGAGTTTTTCCAAAATAAAAATGGCGACTTCTTCGAAACTTCTACAAGTTTTCCTGATCTAAGCGGTAAAACAAAAACTAGAAACTTGACTACGAATGTTTTCACTCGCAAATTGACGAACGGTGAGTGTGTGGAAAGAAAGTGGCTCCTATATTCGCCGTCAAACAAATATGTGTATTGTTATTGCTGCCGTATTTTTAATAATATTACGGGCAATATTTTGAGTGCTTCTACTGGATATAAAGATTGGAAGCATATAAGTAACTTATTAATGGAGCATGAGAACAGTTTATAGCACAGGCAATAAATGATGAATTATGTTGCAAGAAGCAAAACTACTGGACGAGTTGATAGTGGATTGCTTTCCCAATATAGTGCACAGGTCAATTATTGGAAGAATGAACTTAAAAGAATTGTTGCAGTTGTGAAATGTTTTGTTTAAGGGGACTTGGGTTTCGTGGTGATAATGAAATTTTGGGATATCAAACAACGGGAATTATTTGGGATGCTTAGAACTAGTAAGTGAATTTGACGCTTTTCTTGCTGATCATGTGCAAAACTGCAGAAACTGTGGAAAAGGAAGTACATAACATCTGTCTGCAAATATTTGCAATGAATTTATTAATATAATGGGACAAAAAGTGTTAGCGACGATTGTTAACGAACTTAAAGAAGTGAAATACTACTCAATAAGCGTGGATTCCACACCAGATCTCTCCCACGTTGACCAACTGACTTTCATCGCTCGGTGTATAAAAGACGGAGAGCCTATTGAGAGACTTTTGCAATTTTTACCTATGGAGGAGCATAAGGCTCAATATATAGCAGATACCGTTTTAAACTTTTTGGAAAGCCTTGACATTCCAATAAAGGACTGTCGCGGGCACAGTTGCGATAATGCATCAAATATGGCTGGGAAGTATTCTGGTCTTCAGGCAATAATAAAAGAAAAATGTGAATTTGCATTTTTTTGTCCCATGTGCCACATATTCACTGAATTTAGTAGGTGTTCAGGCGGTTGGATGTGTTTCAGAAGCAGTAGTATACTGCCAATTCATCCAAACATTGTTCAATTTTTTCTCTTGATCGAACAATCGATGGAAAATTTTTACAGATAGTTTAGGTGCAAATAAAGTTCTGAAGTCCCTCTCTGAAACCAGATGGTCTGCACGCGCTGATGCTCTTAACGCTTTGCGTAATCGTTACAGTCATATATTTAAAGCTTTTATTAACATCAATTGCCAGAAACACCGAACAATCAGGAGAAACAAGAAACGAGCCTCAAAGCCTTGCCAAAAAAAATTGGAAAACTGGAGACCATTCTCCTAACGGAGATATGGAATTACCTTTTGGGCAATTATCAATAAAACAAGCATAAGCTTACAGAATAATACCATGACAATGGACGTTGCAACATAACGTTTTGCGTCTCTTGCCGATTATATCAGTAGCGCACGCAATAATTTCGATCAATACGAATCGTCTGCCAAAGAAAAAANGCCTTGCCAAAAAAAATTGGAAAACTGGAGACCATTCTCCTAACGGAGATATGGAATTACCTTTTGGGCAATTATGAATAAAACAAGCATAAGCTTACAGAATAATACCATGACAATGGACGTTGCAAAATAACGCTTTGCGTCTCTTGCCGATTATATCAGTAGCGCACGCAATAATTTCGATCAATACGAATCGTCTGCCAAAGAAAAAANTTTGCGTCTCTTGCCGATTATATCAGTAGCGCACGCAATAATTTCGATCAATACGAATCGTCTGCCAAAGAAAAAAATCCAAATGCTGACTATAAAGATCATTCTCAAAGACAAATAATTCGAAGCACACGCATTACTTTTTTGGAAGGACCATCAGAGACTGTGCAGTTGAATGGCAAAGAAAAACTTCGTATAGAAACATTTCTTCCTATAATCGACACATTGGATGCTCATTTAAAGAAACGATCGGAATAATACAAGGAAATTAACAGACGTTTTAGCTTTCTTTCTCTGTTAAAAACAATCGAATCTGTCCAGTTGACCAATAAATGCAAACAATTTGCAGAATTCTATCACGAAGTCATTAACGCTAATGAGCTCAAATCATAATGTTTTCATTTAAGGCAGTACTTGAAAAATCTTGCTAATGAATCAGCGGACTTAAGTATTTCAGCCTTACATAATTTAATGAAGGCAGATAAATTAGAATAAACTTTCCCGAATGTAGAAGTTGCTTAAAGGATATNTCAGCCTTACATAATTTAATGAAGGCAGATAAATTAGAATAAACTTTCCCGAATGTAGAAGTTGCTTAAAGGATATTCCTTTGCCAAATGGTCACCAATTGTAGTGGAGAGCGATAATTTTCACTGCTAAAAAGAATAAAAATTGAATTACGAACAATTATGTTACAAGAACGACTTACTAATTTGATAGTCATGTGCATAGAAAGTGATATCCTTCAAAAATTGAACTTTGACGACATAAGATAAGATTTTGCACAACAGAAATCTCGAAACNCATAGAAAGTGATATCCTTCAAAAATTGAACTTTGACGACATAAGATAAGATTTTGCACAACAGAAATCTCGAAACAAACCTTTAACATCAACGTAAGTCCAATTCCCAAACCAGTAATCACTTCACTTATATTGTATAAAGCTAACCATAGTAATCAATAAAGTCACTACCTAAACAAAAGAACATTCTGATGTTTTCACTCTCGTTTTTTTTCTTTCTTTCTAAAAGGGCCCCAATCTCTATGTGCCCAAGGGCCTAAGACGGTCCTGACTCCTGTACATTTTCATATTTGTGACATACATGGTGCTATGGTGGTGTGTGAACAAATTAATTAAATTCCACCATATGATGCGCGTGTGTTTATTAATGAATATTAAATTCAAAGTGACAGAATGGATTAGTCAAACACAGGACACTCCAGGTGTTGGTACCGGAACAAAACACAATTCAGCATGACATTATAAAAAAAAGTAGTAAACCTTAAACAACAAAAACACATAATGTAAGTTGTAGCAAAAAAAATTGCAAATAAATAAAATGAATTATTTCCTCAGTGGTGTTGGCGTAGGACTGTAAATATGCTACCCATAAATAAAAAAATAACGGGTTTTGTAAAAATAATTTATATTCAAAAATAAATTTTTATTGTTCTGAAATTATGAAAATCAAATTTTAATTGTTTAAAATTGACTTTCATTCATAACTTACCAGGTAAATTACTTTAATAATTATTGTTGAAATTTTGAAAAAATTTCAACAAAAGAAAAAAAATGACCGTTACATTTAACTGTAAAATCTTTCTTAATGTTCGCCGTTGCTCAGAAATAAAACATAAGAAACTGGTCAACAGAGTTTGTTATAGGCATAACAACGTGTTTCACACACAAATACATTTAACTGCACGCTTTGGTACTCATCAATTTTTTTTATATCAACGGGATAAAAGAACACAGTTGCTTACCGGGATACTGGATAAGAAGGATTTAATTTTATTTAAAAATAAAGAAAATTAATATAAATGCCGCAACTGGGCATAATTATGTAGATAGATCGGTATGGCTTAACTTCCATAGACAATCCGGTGCCATCTCTTAATTTTATCTTGTCAATCGTAGTGTAGAGCGACACACATTACGTCCGCTCACTGTGACGTAGAACATTCTGCCCGTGCATTCGAAAAGCCGGCGGGCCTCGCCCGGAACGTCTTTTCAAACGTCACGTGACAACTTTATGTACACGATAAATCATGCAAACAAGATTTCCAAGTTTAATTAAATTTAAAATATATAACATTAAAACAAGTTTCGCTCACACACAATTTATCGCAACCATAAATAAAATGAAATGTTGAACATCTGACACTCGGCCAAACCTCAACAACTATAATTCAAACATTAACAAAATAATGAAAAGGAAATTACGTACGTTAACCATACAGAAAATGATAAAATAAATGTATTTTAATATTACATTTCATCAATCTTCTTTTTTAGAAGTCCTGTATTCAAAATTAGAGTCCCATTCGCGTCTCTAGATTCAATGCATAACATACTCTAAGTCAAAAAATTACAAAACACATTCCAAAACACAAGCAAACATGAAATAAATACTTAAAATAATAAAATTACACTGTCTACAGATATTATATGTTGTAGAGCTCTTTACCTCCGATGCACATACACGCACGCACACACACAATTGGCCAACACTTTAAGATCACAGGGTAGTATCAATAAATACACGATTATTAAAAAAGGATGGTACAAATATAAAACTGATTTATTGATTATTGAATTTACGTACACATACCATAATGATATGCATTGATATACGACCTTCAAAAGTTTTATCTCCATATGTTACATGTTTGTCAGTGTAGTTCACGTACTCGCCACCAGAGGCGTCGTTGTTGTGCATATGGTTCAGGTAGACATTACAAGTGTTGTATATGTGCACCCTTGTTGACACGGCAGATGTCTACACGGTAGTCCATTTCTACCCAGACACGTCTCGAGATATCCTCGATTACATGGGGGGCGCGGTGGCTGAGCGGTTAGACTGCTCGCCTCCCACCAAGACGAACCGGGTTCAATCCCCGGCCAGGGAGCTTATTCCAAGCTTCGTCGGTAACTGCCGACATCGTCTCGAACCTACTGTCTCGCATCCTACGAGAATAATCAGCGGCTTGGCACGGGAGTCCATTTGGTCATATTCGGCTTACCGACTTTCCCCATTCCAAGCTAGACCAGCTTTAGTGTCTCTGCGCACGGTCGACAACGTAACAACAAAATATTACAAGAAATACTCGTTTTAAAATTGCACAAATCTGTTGAAAAAACATTACTTAAAGACACGAATAGTAAGCTTTATATTTTTAAGATTGTGGAAAATAGTATATGATAACAAATATTTATTTTATGAGAAAATAAAAACATACAGTTTTATTTGATTTTGTGGGGAGTGTGAGAAACTATGTGTGATGACCATGTTGAACTTTATTATAGTTTTCGTTCGTGAGGTATAGATGTTTAGGTGTAACGACCGTGGCCCGGGTGTTTTGCAAACTATTTGTGTTTGTGGAAAAGAAAATGTTTCGCCAAGGCTAAGGGAAGGAAAGTTAGCAGCTTTTAATTACTGATTTCACGTGAAACTTTCCTGAATAACAAAGAAATGTACGCATCTTAAATTAATTATATTGATATTGCAAACCTTTGTGCCCACCGAAGTGTAGCGTAGAGCCGTGGAAGATGATAATTTTGAATAAATATAAAATAAGTAACATTGACTGAGTCACTGGCGTCATGTCATTGTTTTTTCTTTGTTTGGTATATAATAACAGCATTGCTAACCTCTTACTCCACAGGTATTGAATTTCGTGTGAATTAAATAACGTTCCTTCCCTTTTCACCACATATAAAGCCTATGGTTTTTTGAACGCCGACAACCTTCCAGCGCAGAAAATATTAAAATGTGTGCACAAGGAGCCTAATATTTAAGTACGTAGATTTGAAAAGTATTTGTGTTATTCATTTTGGCTTCAAAATAAGTTTTAAAATTATTAAATGACGCTGGAATTTATTAGTCTCTTCTTTCTGGAACCAATGCAAGGAATCGTCACTTTGCTGCAGAATATATTCGTACTATTTAAAGTTAATCACGATCCGTTTTAGATGAAGTACATTAGGCCTACCTATCAAATGTCATAATTATATTTTAAAATTAACTGAGTCAGCCCCAAAACATTCCAAAATTGTAGGCTATTAGGGTCAAACATACACATATATACAGCTTATATGCTTGCCATTAAAAAAAATGTTATAACCACATATAATTACATAAGTTTATTTCACATATTTAAACAAAATAAAATAATAAACGATAAGGAGTTTTGATTTCAAAACATTGAGAAGTTTATGTTAATAAGCACGTAACTTAACCACTTTTTTTTATATAAAAGTTGACTTTATTGACTACATTGACCGATACATTAGCCGTTGGACATAGCGTGTGTGACTTTGACGTTTGACAGTGTGAGTGTATTTTACAGTGTGACGAGCTCAGGTAGTAGACCCGACTTGATGACAAATCCACAGTACACATGTGCGCGACTAGCGAACTGAAGATCCGCCGCGGAGGAACCAGGCCGCAAACTCCCGACCCTCCGACTACAAGTCGGCCACTCTGCCCCTCAGCTGTGAGGGCTGAGCACCACTCGGCAACCGAACACAAGCTGTGTATGGGACAAATAAATGTTTATATGTGCGGGTGCACTAATACAATAATAGTTTATTGGATAAATATTTACAATTGAGTATTCGTACATGTACGTGCTTCTTATAATATCCTACAAGTAAAATAGTTTGTATTATGTTGTGCACAATGTTCAAGAAGGAGGGACGTGGGTGATGAACGTTTGTAATAATTATAACCAAGCTTTTCATACTTATTCGTATCGTATATTTAAATGTAGGAAAATTAAACTCCATAGAGCACAAACACGTGCTGCGCTGGATTTATACTACGCAATGATTATTCCTGTATCATTTAAATACACAGCTACATTTAATATCGACGCCCACCATTTTGTTTTAACTACGAAATTCTAGCTTACCGACTACTTGTGAGCAGTTTATACGTTCCGACTCCACTCGTGACGTCACTCGGCATTAGTTTCAAGCTTAGAATACAGAGCAGGGGTCTGGAACCGATAGTTGTAAAGAATCTTTTTTTTTTTTCGTCGGAAGAAGAGACTTAGAAT
>NQII01000757.1:654266-683757 GCA_002778355.1 Clitarchus hookeri
TCGCAAATGTTAACCCAAATTCACTATCTTGGACAAATTAAAAAAGAGTTAGCAAATATTAAATTATTTGCAACATTTTATATTTTTATTTGTATAACGTACTTATTTTTTTAGACAGATGTCAGTCTTAGAGTATCTTAAAATGTGTTTAGCATAACAGTACAATGGCAAGTGGATTAGCTGACAGCGTGTTGATAAAAAATACAGCACCGACTTGACGGACCAGCTGATGGCGGAAGGATACATAGTCACATGTAGTCAGACGTAAACAATGGCGCTACTTTCGCAGACCTGTCAGAAAACGGCCTTCTTATACAGTATGGACTATACAAGACGGTTCNTGTTACGTGCTCGCTTCTTTGTTCCGCGCGAGCGAGTGGAAGTGAAGGACAGAGCAGTTATATGATAGCGGCGGCGGCAAGTCAATATAATGTTTTGAATGACAAGCGAGCGATAAACCAGGAACTGCGTATCTGTTACAAAAAGCGAGACGACACGATAATTATTTTTGCGGCACGCGCTGCTGACCTTGGTTGTATTGCGTTTCTCTATTTACCTGAAGAATTTTTTAGTGGTTGGCTGCCCTAGTTTCTCTAAGCGTGATTAGGGATGCGTTGAACTTTCCAGGTCAAGGCCAGCAGAATATTGACAGTGTGATGATCCTCCGAGCCGGCAGCTATTGAATGGATGTGTGGCTGGGGTTTCAGCGATAGCGGTGAGAGAAGTGACCAGCGGAAGGGACATCTGCGATTGCGACGACCAAGCAGTAAAGAGTGCCGCTGTTAGACTGGCCTATTGGGCTGGATGCGCAAGTGAAAGACATTAAAAAAGATGGCAAAAGACATACTGAATGTGTGTTAATGATGAGTATGAGTTAATTGACTATAACGAAACAGAGACATTGAGAAGGAAGTTAATTACATTTGAAATATACATTAAATATTGCACTCACTGAGCAATAGATAATTTAATGATGTAAATATTAGCTGTGTGAATAAATTAGAAATCAAATTTAGTTATTTTATTTTTTTTAAGACCTCCATCCTTTACGAATTCAGATACACCACTTAGGCGTTCATGTAACAATACGTTCCGACTCCACTCCTGAAGTCACTCGACCTTCGTTTCAAGTTTAGAATACCGAGTAGTGTTCTAGAGCCGATAGTTGTAAGGAATCAATTTTTTTTCGTTGGAAGGAGAAACTTAGAATAACCCGCCAGGTCACTCTCGGATTTTCGCAAGGGGGAATCGTGCCGGACGANTCGGATTTTCGCAAGGGGGAATCGTGCCGGACGATCCCGCTGGTCGGTGGGTATTCTCGGGGATCTCCCATTTCCCCCAACCTTGAATTCCAGCGCTGCTCCATTCTGACTTCATTTCAGCCTCATCGGCTCTTAAGACCTCGTTGTTAAGAGCCACCCGAATCTCTCAACTCAACTCAATTCGGTTATCTGCTCCACCGCTCCAGAGATGCTGTTCTTTAAATCGTCAAGGCGTTGTGGGAATGGGGAAGCGTACACAACAACCTTAACGTACTTCCACAAAAATAAATCTCAGCGTTTGGAATCAGGTAATCGTGGAGGCCAGAGCAGCATCGGCGAATCATGATTCCCGGCACGGGCGATTCAGCGCCAAAATAGGGTGGCATTTAGATCTTCACGAACTGTTCAGTGGAAATGGAGAGGAGCACTATCCTGTTGAAATATGAGATTAGGGAAATCTTCCTCTAGTTAAGGCATAAGCAATTCTGTTAACATGCACAGGTAGGTGAGGCCAGTGACAAAAGGCCCGGCAAAAAATAAGGGCCCATATACTTTGCGTCTGCTCATCCCGAGTAAACACGTACATGTTTGGTGAGTCTCTCTCATGTTCTGCAATGACGTGAAAGTTTTCTGTGCCCCTGATTCTAACATTGGGGCGACTGACTTTTCCGCTCAGGTGAAATGATGCTTATCGCTGAACACTAACCTTTCAGATAATCCATCGTCTTCTAACAGGTTCTGCATTTCAGTGCTGAAGGTTGCACATTTTGGCTTGTCCGCTGGTCTCGACATCTGCGCGAGCTGCAATTTGGCTTAGGATAGACGCCATACAGTCGGTTGTGGTACATTTAATTTGAGACTAGCCCGCATTGTCGATGTCTTTGGACCCCTTACATACGCAGTTCCAATCCTCTCCACCGTCTCCCTCGAAGTTTGTGGGCGACCAGGACGTTTACCGGAGCACAAACATCCAGGGGATTGGAGCTGTCGCGCCCGACGCGCTATGCAGATCCTATGCGGTCGGAGCTTGTTAAATCGTGTTAGAAAATGTCTCTCTACTGTTACAACATCCCATGTTCGTGCAAATTCCATCACACTATACGCTTTCTCTTGCTGCGAGGGAACCATTTTGTAAGCAACAATAACAGTGCATCTGGCGGTGAGTATGTGAACTACACAGACACGCAACTTATGGACAACAAACACGACGGTCATCAATCATTACATGCCATTGTGGATCGTATATGTCAGTTGACTAACTTATAAATAAACTTAACTTTTGCACCATCCTTTTTGAATAACTCTGTGTTATGCAGAACCTCCTAAAGTAAACTTTTGTCAAAATATGTATAGGAATTTTTTCTAGGCTTTTCTTTAATTAGATTATACCAACATAGGCTCCAATGGCTTAGGTATGTGATGTATTTCAGATGTTATGAATTTTTGAAATTTAGAAGACCAGTATGAAAATTTAAATCTTTTAGATACACGATAACAACTAAAGGTTAAAATAGCATGATCAAAATTTGTGATCTACGGTCTACGTGGCGTTAAATAAAAATCTCCTATATTTAAAAGAGAGTGTGCGAACAGCAATTGAAAACATAAAACCCTGTAACATGCTCTCTGTGTAAATACATTTCATCTCAGCAATTCGGTGGGGAGAAGTTGTTGTATTACAAAATTGTTGTTCATCCGACAAGAACTGAAGCATTTGGATCGAATAACTTCCTGAACTGCTCGTTAGTTTGTTCTAAATTTCTTCTGTGCTGAAAACCAAACATGAAATGTTAACAGGTACGCGAATAATAATACCAGAATGTTTCCTTGCATGACNTGTTCTAAATTTCTTCTGTGCTGAAAACCAAACATGAAATGTTAACAGGTACGCGAATAATAATACCAGAATGTTTCCTTGCATGACCAGGCTCTGCTTCCAGAAAATGTTTCTGATACCACTACGACGGCTGTAGTACAAATAAAAAAAAATAAAAATGTTGCATTTATCAACACGAAAATGAAACGAAAGCTTAAACGGTACAGTTTTCAAAAATCTTACTTGTTAACGCTGCAAATTTAGTTGTGAAAGAATAAGGCGAATGAGTTGAAGACTGTCGAGTATTCCATGTAGCATTTTCTAGGAGCACGGGCTGCATCATTAGGCAGTAAGAAGGACCTAGAGAGTCTCCGGGCCACAAAGGAAACGAGCGTGGTTGGAAAGGANGGGCTGCATCATTAGGCAGTAAGAAGGACCTAGAGAGTCTCCGGGCCACAAAGGAAACGAGCGTGGTTGGAAAGGAGGGGATGGGGGAAGGGGGTAGTTAAGGACGTAACGCACCTCGGCCGTAAATTAGTGCAGCGCCTAGCTCATTTTTCGTGAGCCGACCATATTTCTGATGCTGCTAGAGTCGCGCACGCACCCTCCAACAAATTACCCTCCTCGGACGCGCGCTGGAGGAGGGGTGAGGTAGGGGAAGGAAGCATGTTTCTAAAATATTAATTTAAAAAGTGACGCGCGCGGCGAGATGATGGAAACGCAGTGCGGTTGTCGCAAGCCGACCTGATTGGCTGTGGATGAGTTCTGGGGTCGGCCGGCCTGTAAAGTGAAACTGCGGCTGGCCTACAATGTCTCAACTCAGAGAGGTGTCTCCTCCTGCGTCTCTGGATACACGGAAATATCTTGACCTCACAAATACTTTTCTCGTAATATTCAATACGCAAAACCATTGGGAAAAAATTATCTCAGAACAATCGACGCTGATATCATTGCTCAGTTTTTTTACAACATTAAGGCCCCCGTATACCCGGCACGCGAACTGAGTTGCAGTGTTTGTAATAAACGTTTTTATACAAAATATTTAACGTGTGCATACGAAAATAAGTAACAATTCAGGCTAGGGTGGAATACAACTTTCAACAGGTGCCGCTCATTACAAAACACTATTTTGAAGCTCTTCGACATGGCCGAAAATAACATATTTAGGCTATTTATTGTAACTTAAAATATCCTGGGCGAGTTCCTGCGAAATTAATATAGTGCCCTGCATTGAACTTTCCTACAAACTTCTCTCCAATAAAATGATACTGTCTCCGCTTAAATTTCGTAGATAACCCGTAGCACAACTAGAACACTGCACGCCAGTTCTTAGGCACCTTAAGTGAAAAAGTACGTAAATGTCTGTTTTTTTATATTAAACATAGTCGTTACGTTTCGTTGCTTACAAGTATACTTTCAGAGTAATTTGACACGAGTGAGAAGTATTACTCAACCCCGTTTTCATTAAGTAGGTTATGTCGCATGTAGCAAAAATACATTTTTTACTTCTTTTGAATTTTTTATAATTCTTTNCGTTTTCATTAAGTAGGTTATGTCGCATGTAGCAAAAATACATTTTTTACTTCTTTTGAATTTTTTATAATTCTTTGCTGCTCTTTCATGTAAAACACGGTTCAGAAATGCGTACTGCATGTACCTAACATAGAATAAACAACCCTTCAATCTTAAGGCCCAACCACTACAACTCAGCTGCCGCCTCGGATTGCANTGTACCTAACATAGAATAAACAACCCTTCAATCTTAAGGCCCAACCACTACAACTCAGCTGCCGCCTCGGATTGCAAGTAGTTATCCAACACACGAAGAACAAACACCCAAGCTCTCTGTAGTAATTAATATAATCTTGTTAGAATATACTGGGAGTAAAAGCACTTTGTAAAATTCAACTACAGCAAAGATCTTTAATTTTGTGTAACCCTGTTACAGAAACAATTTTGATATTATTCCATCTATACGAACTATCAGATATAATTTATCATACAAAAACTTGAAAGTATTTAAAAATCAAAAGTGTAATTTACACCGAATATCATCAAGTCATTACTGTTCACCAATCAGTTTCACTAACTATATTCCCTTGAGAGATTAAGTAGAGAAAAGTGTTCCTACAGTTTCAATTATTTGGTGATATGTGTACTTTCATTTGGCGAGAATTCACCTTTAAAATCAAACCGACACATGGGGGTACCAGGACGGAAACGGCGATGTAACGTTTGCAGGTTGATCCATTCCGACTCTATAACTTCGTGACCACTAACGATTGAAATAACTGAGCACTCTTTCGATCGGATATAAGACTAAGACGCAAGCATGACCTTGAGTTGGCGCTGCTCATGCGCGAGGAGCAGGTGGGGGCCCGCGGCGACTGGTGGCAATCTCGGGCTTGGGCGATCATTTCTGGGCAATATATCTCGCAACACCAATGTGCTAGCTCGCTGATTTCGGTGCCAAACAAAGGGAACATCTGTCTAGATCTGGCGATTTGAGTAATAAAACCAAATATCTATTTACCTACTTCCTTTTAATTCCCATATCGCAAAGAAAATACTATCGTCTAACGCCCACATATTCACGTAAAACCTACGGCTGTATCCCCGACACAACANCATATCGCAAAGAAAATACTATCGTCTAACGCCCACATATTCACGTAAAACCTACGGCTGTATCCCCGACACAACCCAACCTCGATTTTTTTTTAAACATTCACAAATAATAATTTTTGAATAATATTCTGCCCGATATCACCATATCTATGATTTAATTTTTAAAAAAATTGGTATTATTTATAAGCCATTAACGATAACTTTACTTCTAAAAATGTGATTCTGCATTATTACATCCTAGTGTTACGTTCCTACGATGACATAAATTAGTAAATTGAGGTATATAAAAATTATCATACTACATCTACAAAATGTTAGTATCAAGCAGTAGCTTCAAATCATATGTGATGATATTTTGAGAAGTGAATATTTAATTGTCGTATAGCACATACTATTGCAAATGTAGTCCCGATAATTACATGGATCCCATGGAAGCCTGTTCCTATAAATAATCTTGAACCATAAATTGAATCTCTAATTCTGAATGGTGCTTCAATATATTTGTATGCTTGAAGAATAGTGAAGTATAATCCTAATATAATAGTAATTATTAAGCTTTGATTTATTTATTTTATATTATTATTTTATAGTCTGTGATGGGCTCATGTAATAGTTACTCCTGATGTTAAAAGGATTGTTGTATTAAGTAATGGGATTTGTACATGGTTAAATGGAGTGATACCAATTGCTGGTCATATTGATCCTACTTGTACTGCGGGTAATAATCTTCTATGAAAGAATGTTCAAAAGAATGAAATAAAATAAAATACCTCTGAAACAATAAATAAGATTATCCGTCACAAAGGCCCATAAAAGGCTTGAATTCAGTGACGGGTCAGTACAATTGCTGTAGCCGAGCATCAAATTGCAGCAATGAACAATCAATAGAGACCCGGAAATTTCGCGGATACATTCGTCAGCAAGTTAGACTCCACAGTCATTCGTGTACTCGAGCCTCAGTTAGTTGTTCGTTGGATGTTGCTCCAGGTTAACCACTGACCAGGTTGTACGGGATTCGGTACTTGTTTTCCCTACAGGTTCGTTATTGGTCGAAAGCTGTCCGGGGCGTGTCTTACAAACTGTGGTCCAATAGAAGCGAAACTTCGTGGTACATGCGGATAATGTTTAACTTGTTCTTAAATCAACTAGCGAAATTTCCGGGTCTCTAACAATCAACTACATTAAGGGTGTTTCAATAAATAAAACAACATTAACACTAACCAATGAATTTTGTTTGGCAAGGGCCTACACAGAGACGAAATGCCAAGGTGGTTATTTTGATGTGGGCGCACCTACTCGCTGGTTGGCTATGTGAGGCATTAGGAANGGTGTTTCAATAAATAAAACAACATTAACACTAACCAATGAATTTTGTTTGGCAAGGGCCTACACAGAGACGAAATGCCAAGGTGGTTATTTTGATGTGGGCGCACCTACTCGCTGGTTGGCTATGTGAGGCATTAGGAAAGGGCCTTGTGTCTGATTGGCTACCACGTGCTGTGAATGGTTCCCAGCTGGCTAGTCTGCCGGCTTATAAGTAGGCCCAAGTTACCAGGTGTTGATTAGCGAACGGCGGCGCTCTGACTTGTAGCTGGCGAGTGAGTCAGTTGTCTGTCCGACCGGCGATCACGTCATCATCAATCAATCGCCGGGCAACTTTTTTTTTTCTATCAATCCATCCGTTAGATATTTGCCAAACTTTAACTTTCGACGGACGGACGGATAAGCCACCTCCTTCCGACTACATTCCTTAGACGTGACCATGCACTGTGAAATAAAATGCAAGGTGGTGGGTCCGTGTTTATTTTTCTTTCATGTTAAATTCAGAAATTTAAAATGTAAAGAAATTTCCGTATAAATTCTAATCACGTAAAAAAATTATTTCCCAAAATGTTTCTCTTTTGAAAATTTATTTACAACCCAAATATACCTCCAACAAGAGAAAGATCGCGGTGTTAAGCTGTAACACTGAAAGTTCGCCGTACAGAAGGATTGACGGACGACGGATAGTTGTGAATCGCTTTCACCTGACGGACGAAAACACAGACGGGCGACTGCCGTACGGACGGACGACTGACGGGTGCGACGGATGGTAGTGAGACCAGCTTTACTCGAAGCTGTAAGACGAGAGGCAGCCATCGCAGTTGGCGAGCTGTAGCGAGGGGCGCAAGTTGAGACGGCACAGCAGTTTATAACAGCGCGGGGTACTTAACCCAGTTGAACTTGGGCCCGGGTCTCGGACCTCAAGTTACCACTTCGTACCGCCGTCACTCTCCAGTACTCCAAGGGAATTAGGTGCGGATACACAAAAACTGACGGTACACTCGCGGCCCCAAAAATATCGCCCCCTCATAATAACTATTGCCTCATGCAGGCTCCGTGCGGCCAATCTCGTTTCGCGGTACATAAGCACCTCGCTGTTGATATAGCCCGCAGACTTCATTAAGTGCATCATAGGTTCGAGTCCGTGATAACGTAGGGTACAATAAGTTTTTAAGTAAGCGAAAGCTGTACCATTTTTATGTGGCTAGATGTATTCAGTCATAAACTGTGAAAATCCTTTGTATTTTTATACTTTCTTACTGTAGGTACNGAGGCCAATCTCGTTTCGCGGTACATAAGCACCTCGCTGTTGATATAGCCCGCAGACTTCATTAAGTGCATCATATGTTCGAGTCCGTGATAACGTAGGGTACAATAAGTTTTTAAGTAAGCGAAAGCTGTACCCTTTTTATGTGGCTAGATGTATTCAGTCATAAACTGTGAAAATCCTTTGTATTTTTATACTTTCTTACTGTAGGTACNTTTTTATGTGGCTAGATGTATTCAGTCATAAACTGTGAAAATCCTTTGTATTTTTATACTTTCTTACTGTAGGTACATTATAAGAAAACGGAAGTTCACCGTAAGAAATGTTTATGGGGGTAGTAATAAAATTTATTTTCGTGTAACTAGGAGATAGTGGTGTTAAAGCGAATATATCAGAATGCTTTTAGGCTCTAGCGTACTATGAAAATATCTGCAGCTTGTTTTTCGTTAATGGCTGCCGTTCATGTGTGAAGCTGCCCCCTCGTTTGACTTGCCCAATGGGAGTACGGCTACTGTTGCACTGCCGATCTGAGACAACTCAGTAAACATCTACGCCGTGTCAAAAACGTATTATATAATCGTAAACCTACCGAGAAGTTACAGTCGGCTCTCAGGACCGCGATGTTAAGAGCTTCCCAAATCTCTTCACTAGCTCACCCCGAAAAGTTACAATATTGTAAAAGCTATCCCGGCACTATTACTTTTCCGCCAAGTATTCTCGTTAAACTACAGAGAAAATACCTGATGATCGTCATATAAATTTATATTGTTACTTCAATAGCAATCGGTGATTAATTACATAATATTTCGATGCGAATATTTAAGTATGTTTATTAGTGGCCTAAAATTATATTAAATGAATATTCCGTACATTCTTTTCCGTAAACGTTTCTCGGCATATATTAAAAAAATGATTGATTTCCGTAAAATTCCGCCAACATTGAGTTGTGGCATTCGTCTTTCTCTCACTAGAAAATCCGCAGCAGAGAGAAGACAGTTATAGAAACCACCTGATGAGGAAGTGTTAGATATCTTCTAATAACGGATACTATTATTCAATAAGGCTATAACTGTGACCCATTCTAAAGATGGTATACTTGCATAGTATAATCTTTAAGCAACTTAATTGCTGTTAACGTTTTGTTGTTGTAGTTTACTAAATATCCATACTTACATCCTGGAAGGATAGCAAAGGCTATAGGTATCACTTTAACTTAAAACGACCTGTTGTAAAATATATAGCTCGTAAGCAAATCTTCTCGTCTGGAGAAGATAGTTTGAATATCTTTTCGTTATCATTTATTCATACAAATTCCGTTTGCTGGGTGGTGTTTTCGACTTAACTATCACAGTCTTAAATATCTTTCTCTTTAGTTTTATAATTATTATTGTATTACAAACACTATTTATACCTGTTGCCGCACTAAAATATTCACTTCGAAGACCGTAAACATTTTCTTATCCCCATGAAAACCTGTTAACAAATCTCTTAATACAGTTTCAATTACGTCTGGAATTTCTGTATACTTCTAGATTCAAGAAGTTGGCGTCTTGCCCCGTAAAAGGAGGTGATGATATCGTCACACCGAAAAATTGTTGGATTTGTAACAAATGTCAACCCAGGGGGCAGTAAGCGGAAGCAAATGTCAGCAGCTATCTTTTAGCATGGCGATTAGCGCAAAATAGTGTTTGAAAGTACTGCTTATTAATTATGAATAGGGGTGTCGTCGTCGTTAAGAATTTAGTGACTGTGGTGATTGTAATAAATACAGCAATACAAACTTTTACAAGAGATTACGNGTCGTCGTCGTTAAGAATTTAGTGACTGTGGTGATTGTAATAAATACAGCAATACAAACTTTTACAAGAGATTACTCTATATTGGTCATTGTTACTGCAATCTGGCAAACGAATAAATGATTATTTTATCACTTTAGACATTCCATGATTTTTATTTCTGATTTTTATTCATCACATTTGCCTACAGTGCCTGAGGGTAAATAAGAGTGAGCAAGTAACGTAGAAATATAAATATTTTAAAGACGTAGGTAGAGAATGCTTCTACGTACATAAAGATAAATTATTTTAATTATTTATGGTTGTCGATAACAGTAGGTTTAGTAATTTATTTAGATTGTACAAGCGTTTCGGCTCAGAGACATATACAGAGATTAGTAATAGGCAACGAGAAAGTGAAAGACTGAAATTCTACATGACAGAGCATCGGAATGAAATTAANATACAGAGATTAGTAATAGGCAACGAGAAAGTGAAAGACTGAAATTCTACATGACAGAGCATCGGAATGAAATTAAAGAGTTTGAACTTAAAGGCATAGGTTTGTTGAATATTTTTGTATATTTTGTTTGTCAGCCAGGAGAATGGGTCAACCTGAACAATGGGCCGACCAGGAGAGTACAGGAATGAAGAAAAGATGATAAAATAGGAGTATGATCCAGGCGCCAGTCGGCCGCCATGTTATGGCGTCACCCGATCCCCATAATGAATCCAGGTGACCTTTGAACTTGACCTTTACCCTGTACCCGTAACCTTAAATGACATAGATCCCAAAAATAAAAAAAAATAAAAAATTGCAGAAAAATTATAATATCCCAGAAAAATGTATAGCAAATTTAAAAAATGTTATTTATGTTATAAAAAATTATTTAAAGATTTTTATGTAGGAGGTGCGTAGCTTGATGACAGGTGGATCGATAAAGCTGTCTACACGACCGGACATCAACGAAGTCGACCAGTGTCCTNGGTGCGTAGCTTGATGACAGGTGGATCGATAAAGCTGTCTACACGACCGGACATCAACGAAGTCGACCAGTGTCCTTCTTCAGCCATGTTGGATCCAAGTGACCTTGACCCGTGACCTTGAATGTCCGTGAACCAAAAAAAATCCAAAATATCGCAAAAAGTTGTAATATCTTTAAAAAATGTATAAATAAATCCAAAAATTAAAAAAATTAAATTAATATTTTAAAAATTATTTTAAAACTCACATTTCTGGAGGTTCCCACAGCACCATATCTAGTATGCGACTGGCTTCGCCAGGGTTTGGGAGGCTCGCGTTTCGAGGGCATAACAGTGGCGGCCATATTGGTTTAATATGCATAGGTTATGTGAAATAGTACATCTGTATTTATTATCCGATTCTACAAAAAAATTTTTGAATTAAAAATTACCTTCATATTTCTTATTTGTACTGAAATTATACTTAGATTATTGAGGAAACATGCAGAAAAACTCTCATTGAGTTACTAAATTTCCAGTCTCCTCTCTTGAAGTCTAATTATTCTATAAAGCCAGAATATGTAAATCATTCATTGTGTCGACTGTTATATAGTTATAAGTATGCCACTCAGAATTATTATTTTAATATATATATATATAANATATATATATATATATATATATATATGACCAATCCAAGGCCTTCCTACGAGTAGCAGCCGCCTGCCCAAGTCATGTTATAACCATGGTATAGATCAGCATCTGCCATCACTTTTATAGGCATACTAAGCGTAAATTTAAATACTTATAATGCTAGACCCTTAAGACTTAGAAAGTACGAGGGCGATAAATACTCTTATCTCCTGTGCTCTTCTTGAACATCAATCCACCAATCTTTCGCAATCTTTCCATAAATCCGCACCACAATAGGCACCACACACACCGATTGACACCAACCCACACACCAATCCACAACAATCCACAAACCAATCCTTCTATCAATTGTTCCCAACTCATGTGAATGGGAATTACATTCGTTCGCCAACTGTCGCCCAATTTGTACATTTCGACAAAATTAATGTTTTATATTAAGTAAACTATCCATGCATTTTTATACTAAGTCTTTATTATCATGCTGTATGCATATATTTCCGTTAATAGTCGAGTGCTCAAAGCACCACTTTAAAGTTGTGGGGGATAGAAGGAAACGACAGACAAAAATAAAGACGATCATGGAGACGCGACCTACATCATCGTTAACTGGTTTGTCGCCAGTGCCCATTCTGCGATCGAGTTTTCACCTATGGTCAAAATGCTCGTCGGCATAAGTGAACGGCCTGTATTAAGAGTCATTATCACGCGATGAAGCATTACGATATTAGTTAAATCGATTTGTACCGATTTGGCAGATGATTATGATGATACAGTTAATGCTAAAGACGGAATGAGTGCAGTAGAGTCGGTTTGTGTGGAATGTACACTTGCAAGACTTTCGCGTGAAGTCGACGAACTTCTAAATAAATGGTCGTCGGCTTCTAATACTGATGAGCATACAACTCCTTCTTCAAAGAAAAGCAAATTAAATATAGAATACAAAACTGGAGGTGAAAATGACCATGAAGAGAGCATTTATGAAAATGAAAATGAAGACAGTTATAGTCCTGAAGACGATAATGGTTATTTTCTCGATTCATTTACCCACTCCTCCAACACATTTGCTGCAAAAGTGACACGAAGAAGGCAGAAGACGCTGAGAACACCGGCTACCTAGTACCCAGAGACCCGAATGAACTTGTTGATAGACTCATATATTTGATTGACCTTAAAAAACGCAGGGATCTTTCGCACGTTAACGATATATCTTCAATCATTAGCCAACTGAAGGATCGGGGATAGATCGCATGATGTGATGAAATGTTTCTTCTGAAATAGTGTTTACAAAATAACGAAAAAATTATTATTATAAAATAATTGGTTTTTCCTTATTTTTATGTGTGTTATCCTTTATCACAACTTCGAAGTGGTGCTACGAGCCCTCAAATATCAACGGGAAGATCTGCACACAGAATGATAGTAAAGACTCTAGTATAAAAATGTATGGATAGTTGAATGCATACAAAACATTAATTCTGTCGACATGTATAAAATTTAGAGACAACTGGTTAACGAATGTAATTTGTATACTTATGAGGGGGGGGGACAATTGATAGAAGGGTCGATCAAAGGATTGGGACTGATTGAAGGATTGGGATTGAGCGAAGAATTCGTGTGTGGATTGGTGGGGATTGGTCTTTGGATTGTTGTGGATTGGTGCGGAGTGGTGTGTGGATTGGTGCAGATTGGTGTGTGGGTTGATGCGAATTGGTGTGGATCAGTGTGTGGATTTGTGTTTGGATTGATATGTGGATTAGTGTCCATTGGCGTGTGGATTCATGTGCTGATTGGAGTGGATTGGTGTGCATTGGTGTGGATTGATGTGAATTGGTGTGTGGATTGGTGTGGGAATGGGTGCGGATTTTGGTGTGGATTGGTGCGAATTGATGTGTGGATTGGTATGCATTGGTGTGTGGATTGGTATTCATTGGTCTATGGATTGGTGTTGATTGCTGATTGCGGTGTTGATTGCGGTGCTGAATGCGGTGCTGATTGCGGTGCTGATTGTGGTATATGTGGTTCTGATTGTGGTATATGTGGTACTGATTGTGGTATGTGTAGTGTTGATTGTGATGTGTGTGGTGCTGATTGTGGTGTGTGTGGTGCTGATTGTGGTGTGTGTGGTGCTGATTGTGGTGTGTGTGGTGCTGATTGTGATGTGTGTGGTGCTGATTGCGGTGTGTGTGGTGCTGATTGTGGTGTGTGCAGTGCTGATTGTTGTGCGCGATGCTGATTGTTGTGCATGGTGCTGATTGTTGTGCGTGGTGCTAATTGTTGTGAGTATTGCTGATTGTTGTGCGCGGTGCTGATTGTTGTGCATGGTGCTGATTGTTGTGCGTATTTCTGATGGTTGTGCGTGGTGCTGATTGTTGTGCGTGATGCTGATTGTTGTGCGTGATGCTGATTGTTGTGCGTGGTGCTGATTGTTATGCATGGTGCTGATTGTGGTGCACATGGTGCTGATTGTTGTGCGTGTTGCTTATTGTTGTGCGTGGTGTTGATTGTTATGCATGGTGCTGATTGTGGTGCACGTGGTGCTGATTGTGGTGCATCTGGTGCTGAGTGTGGATTTTTGTGGAGTCGTTTTAGGATAGGTGTGTAGATTGGCGTTGATTGGTATGGATTGGTGTGTGAATTAGTGGTGGAATGTTGTGCATTCGTGTGTAGATTGCTATAGATTGGTGTGTGTGGTGCTTATTGTGGTGCGGATTTATAGAAAGATTGCGGAAGATTGATGGATTGATTTTCAAGAAGAGCACAGTAGAGAAGACTGTGTATCGCCCTCGTACATTCCAAGTCTTAAGGACCTAGCACTATTGGTATTTCAATTGACGCTTAGTATGCCTATAAAACTGATGGCAGATGCTGATTCATCCCACGATTATAACACGACTTAGGCAGGCGGTTGCTACTTGTATGAAGACCATGGATTGGTCACATATACGTACACATATCAAAATAATACTTCTGATTAGCATAATCATAACTACATAACAGTCGACAAAATTAATTATTTACATTTTTTGGTATCATATTATATTTATACTTCAAGAGAGGAGACTTGAAATTTAATAATTTAATAAGTGTTTTTTTTATCATTACCCTAAGTAAATCAATAGAAATAAAAATTAAAAATGTTATTTTTAATCTAAAAATAAGATGTTAAATTGGATAATAAATACAGATCTTCGATTTCACTTACCCTATGCATATTAAACCAATATGGCCGCCACTATTCTGCCCTTGAACAGTGATCTTCTCAAACCCTGGTGAGGCCAGTCGTATACTGGACATGATGGTGTGGATACCTCTTGAAATTTAAGTTTTTCAAGTAAATTTTAAAATTTTTTAAATATATATTTTTTGTAATTTTTAGTATTATTTATTAATTTTTCAAGTTTTTACAACTGTTTAGGATTTCTTTGAATATTTTTGGTTCGTGGTCTTTCAAGGTTATGAACATAGTTTCAAGTTCAAGGTCACAGGTCATAGTGGCTCACGTGATATACACTGGTCGACTTGGTGAGGACCGGTCGTGCCGGGAGCTTAGTCGATCCACCTGTCATCGAACACCGGACCTGCTACATGCACATCTTTAAATACATTTTTAAAATACTTTTTTAATTTCTTTAATTTTTTTAAATTTTATGATTGCTCTGAAATTTTTGGGATTTGTAGGGTTTAGCGTCATCCAATTTTACCGGTACAGTTTCAAGGTCAATTTCACGGGTCAAGGTCAAATGAAACTTTGATCTTATATGGTCGGGTGATGTCACAACATGGCGGCCGGCTGGCTCTTGGGTCCTACTCCTGAATCCTTTATGCCAGAATCCCCATAATCATTCTACTTATATCCTTGCCATACATGTTTTAAACATACAAGTGTTTTATGTATCTCCCTCGTCATAAAAACTTGAAGTCTGTAGTAATTGTTCGTTGAACTTCAACACAAGTTTTACACATTTTAGAGTACTGTGTTGTAAAATTGGCTCTAATTTAATTGTAGTGTTTCAAAATTAATCTTTGAAACTAGTTTCCGAATAAATATTTGTAAGCATAACATTTTTAACAATGTCACAGCCTGAAAATTTATGACCCAAAAGTTTACCAGTGGGGCAGGGGTTTGGGCTTGAAGAGTGAAAGGTAGACGTCCTGCGGAAATATATATGGCTCTGATGTAAAGCGGACAATCATCATTATAATTGGACTCGCGGAAATTTCGCAAATTCGTTTCATGACAAGTTAGACTTAAACCACATGCACATTCGAGTGTCTCCTTTGTATTGGGTCATAGTTTGTAAGCCACGTTCCCGACGACTTTAAGCCAATAACGAACTTGCAAGGGAGAATTGACCGAATCCCTTGCTGCCTGGTCTGATGTTGAACTGGAGTAACAGCCAATGAACAACTAACTGAGGCTCGACTGTACAAAAGATTGTGGAGTCTAGCGTGTTGTCGAATGAATCCGCCAAATTTCCGTGTCTTTAACTATAATGCAACAACGCCTAAGACTGGCGCCAGTTTACAAGCTGTTGTGCGGTGTATGATTACAGNAATTTCCGTGTCTTTAACTATAATGCAACAACGCCTAAGACTGGCGCCAGTTTACAAGCTGTTGTGCGGTGTATGATTACAGGAATTTTCGAAGCTACATTAGTGATGCCCTACCTTTCTAACTCGGCAAAACAGTTGCACTCTTCACTGTAAGCTGTAATCAATGATGTCAGTAATTAAGCTATTACTTAAAATTAATAAAAACTTGATCACTGTGGTGAATCAGTCAAATTAAATGGAAATCAGTGTTCTGTTAGTAGTATTCATAGTCATGTCTGGAGGCAGCACATAACAAAGATAATTTGGTTTTTTTTTATTTCCGTAGCCCACCCATTCTTAAAGACGGACGCGTTGATTTTGCTCACAAATTATTTCATAAAATGTATTTCTTATCTGTACGTATAATATAAATTGTGTTTATAAATTGTGAAAAATAACTGTGGAGTTAGTTTGTATCGAACGTCCGTTTCAAGCATGTAGTGCCTAAGACACTAGTGTATTTTGTTATATAAATTAACACAGTACTTCATTCATTTATTATTTACCTATTTATTAAGTTTAAAATATGACCTAACAAAGGTCCTATTAATTTTTTCTCGCTTATTTTTAATTACTTCATTCAACACAGACCGACTTATTAGAGAAATAAGTGACATTTCTCCATACCGATGAACAGAGAAATGACTGATAAGAGGATTACAAATGTATATCCATGTCTCACTTGAATCCAGAACCTCTTACAGATACACGCGTAAATAGTATACGTACATTTCAATGGCAAGGGAATGTTTCTATGCTTCAAATAATTTGTCAATGATTTACAATGAGTTTTTAGTGATTTGGAGCAAATTATACAATTTAAAGTACACAGTACAAACCTGAAATTATAGGTATGGTTCCTACGAAGAGAAAATATTTCAATGTGTTCCACTGATTATCAGTTGCAGCCTACTCACTATTTCAGTTACATAAAATTTCTTATTTAGGGGTGATTTACCATGAATTCTAGCGAATGTCACAAACCTGAGTCGTTGGTTCTCATCTCATTTGACTGATTTTCAGTTATGTCAGTCAGTAGATAACAGTTTATTAAGAGTCATTGAGTGACTTGACTGACTAAAGTCACTGATTCAGACTCATAATGAACTATGAGGTTCGAGAAATGTATAAATGGAAGTGTTATGAAGAGACAACTTTTTTACAGTTTCAAAAGTATTTTTAAAATTTTTAAGGGGTATGGTAATGAGTTCCAGAATGTAACTAACATGTGATCGTGGAAAACATTGCGAACTCTGCCTGCTATCTGTGGAATTTACTCAGGTCTCTCTTTCTCTCTTTCTCTCTCTATCTCTCTCTCTCTCTCTCTCTCTCTCATTTAGTCACTGTTTGCACCTGTAGCGTCACCTCACTGCATATCTTTTGAGCACTCCTGGGGCCGCGGTGTTGTAGNTCTCTCCCATTTAGTCACTGTTTGCACCTGTAGCGTCACCTCACTGCATATCTTTTGAGCACTCCTGGGGCCGCGGTGATGTAGGGGTTAGACTACCCGCCTCTCACCAAGATTAATCGGGTTCAATTCCCGGCGGGGTTGCCCCTGGATTTTCGTATGTGGGAATCGTGCTGGACTATGCCGCCGGTCAGCGGAATTTCTCGAGTATCTCCCGTTTACACCACCCTTGCATTCCGGCGTTACCCCATCCTCACCTCGCTACCCCCTCATGGGTTCTCAAGACCTCGATGTTAAGGGCCGCTCAAATCTATTCACTCACTCACTCGAGCACTCCCCTTTTACATTCAGTGTTTAATTTAACTTTCTTCATGCTCTCAATGACTCGTCGCAAAAATATAAAACGAACGCATATAATACTTAATAATATTGAAGTGAAGCAGCCCCTTCTACCGCTAACTCCAACTGCACACACTAGCAAAATGACGTCACTGGCCAGCAATATGGCGTGATGCCGTACGCAAATCAGCGCTCTCTAAGTTACGTACCAGTAAATCAGCAAATGTGTACGCCTACATAAAAGGTACGTCCACGCCATTTTACCTCTGTATACTTACCTAACTTGTGACAAAGGTATATTCAGCCAATATTAATATGGGAAACAGAAAAAACATGATACTCCATATCCTCTACAGTGATTACAAAATTCAGTTTTATACTTTCATCATATTACTTTTAGATTTCATAGCTTTCATAATTTTATTTGCTGAAAATATTTTTTATTTTGTTGTATGTTTCCATTCGACCTCCCTACCCCAACCCTTCCTTTGATTAGTTTCCTAGCGTAGGCAGCAAAGAAGGTCTAGTTCATTTCTGAATGTAATTTAATGACGTAATTGTTAATAAACTTCAGAAACAACACTCAACTCTCACTAAACACTATTCTAGAGTGAGGTGTGGATGTGTGTTTAGATAACACGTATTGGTAGCGGTGATCGCTAAGGCGTCACGCCATGCTCACAATGGTTTCAAGGCATCACTTATAATGNTTAGAGTGAGGTGGATGTGTGTTTAGATAACACGTATTGGTAGCGGTGATCGCTAAGGCGTCACGCCATGCTCACAATGGTTTCAAGNCTAGAGTGAGGTGTGGATGTGTGTTTAGATAACACGTATTGGTAGCGGTGATCGCTAAGGCGTCACGCCATGCTCACAATGGTTTCAAGGCATCACTTATAATGCAAGCACTTTCAATAATAAGAAACGCCCAGACCACTTTAATTAGGAGCTACCTGCTTTTTCCGCCTCTCTGTGTATAATCGTGCATCCCTCAAGGTATGTTCCGGCCCATATATCCTTCCAACGTCTGCCACGGTGAATGTTGGTAGTGTTACGCCTACATCCGTCGGACGGGTCTAACTATTGAGATCCTTGTTTCCAGTACAGCGTTATTTGCCCATATTTCCTGGTAAGTAGATAAGTTGGGCTTAACGTCTCGTCAACAGCGAGGTAATTTAAGACGGAGCAAGCTGCTCAGAGAAGTAGACACGGCAAAAGAATCGGCCTTGACCTGTAGTAAGGAATCGTCACACCATTAGCCTGGAGAAATTTTACGAAACCACGGAAAACTAAAATCAGAATGGCCGGACTGGGCATAAAACTCGTATTCTTTCCCGATTGCGAGTCCAGAGGTTTATTACTATGCCACCTGATCTGCTCACGTCTCTTCGGAGCTGGTAGTTGATCTAGTACGCGAACTGTCCAACAGGGGGAGGGAGAGGGGGAATCGGGCAGTTTTAAAGTGAAGTTCATCGACATGAACCTGGCATCATTCTTTCACAGAATCGTCAAGATTACATAAGCTAAACTTCAGCACGTATCTCGAACTCCAACCACACAAAACATGAGGATGTTCTCTTTCGCATTGGTTAATGACCTACTTTCAGCACGATGACAGTACGTCATTAACTAATCTTTACCTCGAGATAAATTATTAAGAAGTTGACTTAAGAGCATGGGAATCCCCACAGATCTATTTTACCAGTTGGGAATGGGGCCCACTCATAGAGCACCATGCAGACAATCAGCGGACTGTTAATCCTGTTTCATCAAGACCAGCACACACAATTTATTTTCTATGTTTATTATAATACTGTTGTCCTGTAGTGGGTTGCTGCAGTGATGAATAACGCAGACCAAGAAACATCCTACGTTCTTGAGGAGAGATACTGACGAAAATACAATCATCACGGTTTGGCTCTGTCTGTATCTGTAATCAACAACACTGAAAAAGGAAGATCGTAAATCCCCATGAGTCAGGGTCGTCATGAATGTAAATGAGGCTTGAGCTAAGTGGTTCCAGGCCTGACATACCTGATAGGCGTGGAGAAAGATGTGACCTGAAAAATGGAAATGAAAAAACCTGGACTTTGCATCCCGATACTTCTTACGGCTTTGTAGGGGAATCACGCAATCCGTCCAAAATTTCCTGCTAAGGAGGGGGCTGGATTCATTGCGAGAACTTCGAAAGGGGGAGACTGGCATACTGTTATTGAGCCAGAAGTGGGCCTAAGATAGGACAGGCTGAGAAAGTGAAATTTGTGATATTAAATTCCGAAAAGTTATCAGATTTGGACAAGATTATTCACTGAAGAAAAACACTCTCATCTTGTAATGAAAAACTAATATTTACATTAAAGAAAGTTCCTTTGGCCAGTCTGTATACCTCACGGTCATGTCTCTGTCGTGAACCATCACTGGGCTGTCCTTTATTATAGTTTTAGTAGTAGTAGTAGTAATTAAAATTACCCATCGTGGAAAAGATATGGAAGGTCTCTGCGTCCTTGAAAGACATTTTTCGTGATGGCGCTGATCTCTACCGGATTGGGACTTTGGGGATTGTCAACTATTCGCCTTAGCTGGTCAACGTACTGTCGTACACCCAATATCACTGTGTTAAAAATTTAAATATAGTTCTGTACCTGTGAGCAAAATCATGCGACGTTAACAGGCCACATTAAAACTTTCTTTGTGTGTCTTTCATACATAAAACAGCAAATTTTGGTTCCCACGCCGACAGAGTGAAGGGTGTACCCACCATAACCCGAAGGAATTGTACAACGGGAATCGGCCAGGTGATGTACAGGTGGTAGGGCCCGAGGCCTAGAAATCCGAGCATTCAGGGCCTGTGGTGGTGAGGGAGAAGTTTGAAGAGGAGCAGGGGGGGAACAGTAATTCCTCGTAGGGACATCTTCACGTGTTCCATAAATTAAAAGGAATTTCCAATTACTTGGCGGGGCTGGGCGCATGGGCCGGGGTCTCCTACCGTATTGGCCCAGCAGGGGGTCGGGCCTCGCAGTTAACTCAAAGGAGCCGGCCAGGGTGCTGGGGTCCCAGGCCGGCCAATCAGTGCGTCCCTTCTTCTCCCCCACCCCTCCACAAGCTTCATGGCCACGACCTGCGTCACTTGCCAATCAACCAAGCGTGGGCAGCTCGTTTATGGAAGATGCTGCCCTTGCCAGGGCTACTTTCTAGCTGATTACTTCGTGACGTTGGGGGGCTTTGGAAATTTCATTATTTTATACCTCTGCTAGACTGAATTTAACTTGTAGATATTACCTATGGTATCATTTTAAGAATATATATAGATACCTAATTTTCGCATTTAGGCTACACAAAATAGAATTGCAAATTTATTACTACTTTGGGAAAATAAGAAAATTATAACTTCAGAAATGGTGCAGCTTAAATGGGAAAATAATTCTGCCAGCTATATCAAAACACCATAAAAAAAATGAAAACACTTTTTTAAGTGTTTGAATACGAAGATGTTTATAAGAATTTTTGTTTTTTATGTATGTACATTTTTTTTAAATTAATTACCAGGCACCTTTCAGCTTTTCTATTTTTACTATGAGTAGCCTGTTTGGTTTATTTTATTTATATTTTGGTTAAAATGGATTAAAATTGTGAGACTGCCATATGGTTGTGGAGAAAACGTGAAATATATTATCTATATTTTCATCTGCTGGAAATGACAACATATTAAAGTTGTACACAGTTTAGCATAATTTCAAAACAAGCAATTTTTCGCTATCTAAAGTACTAAGGTAAATACAAACTTTCTCAAATTAATAATATGAGAAATGTAAGAAAATGACAAAATTAGTGTCTAAAAAGAATATCAGTGTACTTATATGAAGAGGAGTGTAAACCATGCGACGCATAGTGTTCGAATAATTCAATTTACGGCTCACTTGATTTTTCAAAAAAAAATATTTTTTTTAATATTCTGGATGTTATAGTCTTAGACTGTTATAACTCAAACTGAAATGTTTGTAGATATATGTTTTTTAAATTATTAAAAACCACGAGTGTTTAAAAACTGTGAAATTTTGCCAACCATAATGATTGTAAACATAAAACCAAACTTAAATACACCATGTACATTATTTTACAAACGTCACGTCTAATCACCAATTTCGTCACTTGACGACTGTTTGGAATGCCGGGTATGTGACGTGATAAAGTGGAGCGTCCCTGAAAATAACTCTGGATTATCTAACAGATTCAAAACCTCACCAACTAGGTGGCTTCGCTTTTTCTTCGGTAGCGGCCTGAAGGATGATATCATCTCATATTATGAGAATATCTGAAGATAGAGTGCATGCATTATGTCTTCGTTATTTTGTTCCCTCCCTATTTTTCTCGTGTTTTCCTCACGACAGTACTTCCATTCTTTGTCTCTTGCCTCTAAAGCCTCTTCGCTCAAATGTCCTATGGGAAGCAGCAGAGAATCCTTGACGTCAGCTCCGTGAATTAATGTCTTATGAACACTTGCCGGCAACTTGTACCGTGGATATTTGTCGACGAATATTCTAGCAGTGTGTAGAGAATATTGCCAGAAGGATTCTAAGCGCAGGTTGCAGCCACAAGATAGAGCTTGTAAAATTACTGAAAATCGGATGATTAGCTCTTCGTTAACTCCCGTGATTTCCACTGCGACTTTTGTGTTTTCGAAAAATCTTCTGCCCGTATTGCCATCGTTAGTGTTTCCAGAGCTTTGCTTGACTACATCAATGAGGAGACCAGTTTTCTGACAAAATTTGTCTCTAACGTCACCTTTTTTTTCCTCCAATGTAGCCCTATGATGCTTGCATTCGCCACGGTTTCGTACCTAATATGTATGAAATATTCAGTACACACTCAAAGAGCTTGATATGCGCATGTAAAGTGGACAATCCGTACGAAAACTTATTCGTGTAGCGCGGTATTTTTATAACAGCATCCATGTTGGTCATCTGGTTTGGTATTGCTTGACAAATGTAGCAGGTCTGCGATAACCTGCCAAAGCATTAGCCACTTTCCCATCCAGCATCATTATAATGAGAGTATGATGAACACTGAAGACCTTTGCATAGATGTGCAAGCTTGCGGGTGACAATCTCAAAATATGATTTTAGATGTAATCACTTTTTTGTTTAATTACATCTTGGCTCTCCTCGATGAACTGAAATCGAATTGGAATGCTAAAGCGTGTGGATGAAGAACGAGGGTTCTGCTATATTATGTTCTGGGTGTTTTCTGTTTCGGCGATCATTCGCAGTGATACAATTGACATCAACAGCATGTCTAAATCTTTAGAATCTGCATTTCTACCAATTTTAGTTTGTTAGTGGAGTGACTACAACTGCCGTCAAAGACCCACTTGTATTTTATTTTGAACCTAGTATTTCGTTTTAATTTACAACGCAAGTTATTAATTCTTGTAGTTTCGCCAGTCGTTGGACAGAGTGGATTGAGACGACTCTGAAACATAACTTGACCCACTGTCTCATTAATCGTTATTTCCACCGAATATCACTCTTTTTTTTAGCATTAAATACACTGTCGTACAAGGGATACATGTCGCAGTTTATTTCCTGCGCTTCGTTTCTGATATGTTTATATTGATAAACCGTCAATTAAGGTTCATTATAAACGCCAAGGCGTTTTCTGGAGTGTACGGCCGTGCACTCTTTTTCTTTGTCATTGTTGTCTTAAATTGCACGTAATGAAATAGGAATATAATTTGTAGCTCGGTAGCCACACTTTTTGAATCCAGGTGACCATTGACATTGACCCATGATCTTGACCTTGACCACATTCTCGTAACCTTGAATAACCTTTAACACAAAAATTCCAAAAAATACAGGAAAAAAAAAATACCCAAATTGTTTTTAATAAATATAAAAAAATTAAAAATATTTATAAATGTACATATATGGTTTCCGGGGTTCCATGACAGTTGTATTGACTACGCTCCCAACCCGACCGGTCCTCGCCAGGTCTGCAAGTGTCCATCTCGTCAACCATGTTAGATGTGGATTACCTTGACCTTGACCATCGACATTGACATTGGATGATCTTGTAACCAACAATTCCAAAAAAACCCAAAAATGGTAAATATTAAAAATATTTTTTAAAAAACCAGTTAAAAATTACACTGACGAAAGCCGACCACCACCTGGTGACTTTAAACTTGACCAAAGAAAGATCTTGACCTTAAATGGCTTTGAACCCAAAAATTTTGCAAAATTGTTTTACAAATTCCCAATAAATATAAAAACTGCTAAAAATATTTTTTAAAACATAACAATTTTATTTAAATAATTATTTAAAAATGTAAATTTCGAAGGTTTTCGTTTAGAGGTGACAGAGAATGGAACCGGCCAGCCACCATGATATGACGTTACCCAACCACCCTATTGAATCCAAGTGAAATTGAACTTGACCTTTGACCTTGACCCCATAACCGTGTATGACTTCAAACCCAAAAGTCAGGAAATTCTCCTAATTATTAAAATAATAATAGACTTCCAAAAATGTATTAAAATATTATTTAAAAATTATTGAACAATTATTATTAAAAAGTTTATCTAAAATAATTACATCTCCGAAGGTTTCCTCAGCACTGCGTCCAGCAGACAACTGACCCTCGCCAATGTTTCTCATTGGTTAATTATTCGGTTCATCTCTAATCCATCCATAATTTTATCTGCATCTAGTGCAGTTATTTGGTTTCTCCTGAGCTGCCCCTCTCTTGCCTGAGCCACTAGGTAATCCATCCACCAGTGGTTTTCATTGGTTGATTATTTGTGCTCGCTTCAACCCCAGAAGTTTTTTTATTGGTTGATTTGTCACGCTCGTCCAACCCGCCACCAATCTGTCTCATTGGTTAATTAGCCGACATGCCTTCACCTCCCTCGCCTTTGCTCATTCTGTCGTATGCGGCCATCTTTTTTTTTTCGTTTGATATTTGTTTGACAAAGCCTAGGTAACTCTAGTGTATAATTATATATTTCGTTGCCAGAGGAGCGGTCGATTGAGCCACCATGCAGGGTGTTGACCTTGACCTTACCCCAATGACATTAAACTTGAAAAATCTAGAAAAATCACAGCCCATACAATTGTCAATTACTAGCTGGTCACAAGGTACCATACCGGCTAACAATACTAATTAACGAGTGACTGCACACAAGACTACCTCCACCCACGACTAACTCCACCCAAGACTGTTTCTTGACGAGACTGACTGAGCCCAAGACAAACTCCTGACGAGTCCTGTTCCTACAATACTGGCTAGACCAACCGATAAGACTAATCTGCCATACCACCCAATACACAATCAAACGATTATAGAAAATCTCTAAAAAAAAAAGTCTCCTTATAAGAGTCTCGTAGCTAACCTCTTCGCAGAAAATCTTCGCAGGATCTTCACAAAACATTTCTACCAGAGCTCACCATGCCAAAGGGTCATACTAACTTACCAGATCAACTTGCCAGACCAACTGACCAAGCCAATCAACTAGTTGCAAAACATTCCTCAAAAATATTCCCTTTATTTCATTTTTAAACTACACGAGTAAGACATAATACTTCATATCGAACCATAGCTATCATTCTCCGTGCACTCACATAAATTTTATATAAAACAGACTCTCTCAATTGATTGTATACCCCTTAAATTAATAAACTGTTCAGAGAAGCAGACGGGGCTATATAAGAAATTAAACAAACACTATGTATACATACATTTTATTTATTTACTTGTTATAAAAATTCTATCATTCTAATAATTTTTTTACATTCCATCTTTACATTTCTTAGACGGAGACGCTGATTGGATAACTTCCCACATATAACTAGCAAATATTTCTGCAAAATAGCGATAGCAAAGCTTGTGTTAAAATAAGATTAATTATTTGGTTGCGCAAGTGGGTAAAAATCTACATTGTCCTGATCTGAGAAAGTATTCAAAGAACTGTAATTCTACATATATCATTAAATTTTTAACGTAATTTGTATAGTTGCACTTAAGTGTCACTAATTACAGTGCAAAAACTAGATAGCGCTGAACTTAATAGTACTTATTTACAAAAAAAATATTTTGGTTTTTCTCAAATGTCAATGTAATTTACAATAACTTATACATTATAAAAACCAGAATAGAAAATTATACATAGTGTATGATAAATAAAAAATAAAAGTAAAAATCTTGTAAATACAAATATTTTGCTGCTACAAATATTTACATTAAACGTCTTTGCCTTGTATTCGGTTTTGATTATTTTAATTGAAAATAAATGCTAGCTATTATGTGCCGAGTTACTTATTGCCTGCTGGTGTGAATAAATCACGTGCTTGACCAAGCCAGGAATTGGTGAAAAACAAGTTGTGCCTTGAGCACGCTGCCTTCACGAAGATCGTCTTATTTGTAGCGTATAAAACGTAGAGTGGAAACAACACTGTCTTGAGAAATAAGATGGTCTTGACCACGACTGTCTTAAGATCAGCCTTGAGACTTAACTATGGATACTACCCTCGGCTACTTGAAATTATAATTTCCTTGTTTTTTATAGCCCACCCATCAGTTTCCTTGCAATATAATAAGTACTTCATAATACCGAGATCGCATGATATTACGGATTTAATTGCTTGATATAAAATAAAATGTTTACAAGAAATTTTTAAGAGGATATGGTGATGATGTATTGAATATAGTTGCCATATTGGACAATTTTTCCACAATTTAAATTTTACTTTAAGCGACAAAGTAACTTCAGTTTACAGGTTTCCACAACACTAAGCAATATAGGTGGCAAATATCTCGCTGGTTTGATTCCAACCTTCTGATTCCGCTACAGAACAACCAAAAATCTGTTTTGAACAATTAAATTGCATAATGACATTCCTCTTTGGTCCTTTACAAGTCGTGCTGAATGAGTTAATTTGAAATATCATCCATATTATAAAGCCCTAGATCTGATTAAAAGGTTCTGTTCTGGTAGTCTTTCTTGTGAGAGGGCTTGTGTTAGCACGTACGGAATAGTAACTCCAGAAAATGTAGTTTACCTCTTCAAAAATAGACTTCGGCTGCTTATCATCGAAGCAGACTAATGCTTTGTCTGCCCAATAATGACTTATCGATTTTATGGCTACGTGTAAACAACGGCAACCCGGTACCAATGGCATAGTACTGGAGTCAGGGTTCCCGGTTTCTTTCTAAATTAGATAACGATCGTTAACTCGTATGCAAATATAAGTACGTATGCATGTATGTACGTATGTAAATAACATATTGGCCTTAATGGCCTTAACAAAAGACATTGCAGTAAATTATTAAATTTGTGTATGTACTTATATTTACTCGTATATATACATATAACAAATGCTTAAATGCACCGAAAGGTTTGTAACATAAACTAGTTTACTAGTCTTGAATATTGTTTGTATCCCAGTGCATTAAAGACGACTTGCAAGTCTTGCTCCAGTCACAGTTTTTCGTTAGAAATTTGTTATTATTGGAAATATTTGTTTGCTTCCAGAAATATATAATACTTTTATAGTATCTCTGCCATTTGAATGATTGGTGGTATTTTAATGGACAACATTTTGCTTATGTACCTGTGACATTCATTATTCGATATTCTTTTATATAATCAAGGTACATATTTGGCATAAAACTTCTTCTCTTTAAAAGAACACGAAATAATTCGTATAGTCCTATCTATGACATACACATATGATGTAAAGATTGTATACAGAAAGGAAAACAAGGCCAGGCTACAAACGAACAGTAGAGAACTGTGAGTGATTACTTATACAGAATGTTGAAGGTTCAGCATCAGTCTTCATATTTTAATAAAATTATCATGTAAGCACTCTATAGTTAGACTTGCTTTGTTCAATTGGTGTATTTAATTTTCACTGCAATGAGCATGTAATTAATCACGCTGAAAACACAATAAGTCAACTCCACAGGAAATAAACCAGCCACTTAACCACTTTCATCGAAATAATGAACATGGTTTTGAGTAAATATTTCATTATGAATGTGTATTATTTTATAAATGTACGAAAAAAAATTTTTTTGCCGTATGTTCCTAGTGTCTTACCGATAGGCTATATTTTAGCTTATTTACAGAGGTCGTAATACACAACACCTGGAGATACCTAGAGGAGTCTGTAAAGTTTAAAATTATCTAAAAGGTTTTTACTAAGATTTTTTAACACAACGTGACAACTACAGAAATTGAATTATAATACTTCACTGGGTGTCTTAACGCCCGACTTCTATGCAAGCAGGCGACTTACTTCTACGATACGCACATACAAACATACCACTAAATGTAAAATTACGTTTATCGAGAAGATTGATTTTCAAGTAAATAGTTCAGTGTATGGCCGACGGGTACTACTTCTTGCTCTGAGCAAAAACGTCTATATAGAAAAAATATTAACTTTCTATAGCAAGCGAAGTCAATGAAACATTTCAGCCTAAGTTTATATGCATTAATTATGGCATTACAGTAGAACGGAAGGAACCTTTCGCTTTACGATACCTCGAAATATTACTGGGATTCGCTGAGTAGTTTTTTTCCTACACATTTGATTCGGAAGATGCACATTTCGTTTTTATACGGCTAAGGTTGTAACTCTGAATTTGTGAGTAATCGCAGTACACGCAAAGGATTCATGAGGAGAAATAATTGTTGATGTGTCGCGCTTCAGCGATCACTGAATCCACGAGCACCGAGTAGATATCTAGTGTTTTGAAGTTCAAATTGATTTACGAGGTTCCAAAGTTTTCTGTATTTATATGCACGACGTAAAACACAAACTGCCTAAAATAATTGGATATCTACGAAATACGCTTGAACTACCTGACGCAAATTGGGTTGCAGTGTATTTGAAATACAAGTTTCTTTAAAATAAACTGATTCAAGTGCGCGCAATACGTTTACACACGAAAAGAAATAACACTTCAGGCTAGGGTGGAATACACCTTTCAGCATTAAGTGGTTATTGCAGTTATCTTTCTGAAGCCCTTCAACATAACCAAAACCAATGTTTTCAGACTTTTATAGCTTAAATTTTTTTGGACAAATACCAACGAAACTAGTATAGAGCCTTACGCGAAACTTTGCTTCAAACGCACCACCGATAAAATGATAGTCCCAACTCTTCAAGTCCCATAGTAAATTGTGAAAAACGGAAAGCCTGCTCGCCAGTTCGGAGACTTGCGCGCAGCGGTGACGTCGCACTTGTTGCGTGTGGCAGTTTCGCCCTTACACTTCTCAGCCTCAAAGGCGGAAAATAGCTCCAGGTCGACGGGTGCCTTAAGGAGATACTTCTGTTTTTCTCGTAAAATAAATAATTATTGGAAAGTAAAATGTGCTACATTTTCATGAGTAAATTTATCCTGCGCGATATTTGAGCCTCATACATATGTACGAAATTATCTTCCCATGACGACAATTT
>NQII01000758.1:5609-31518 GCA_002778355.1 Clitarchus hookeri
GTCACAAAAATTTATAACCAAAAAAATGTGTAATAATTAGCACACAACAACACTCATCGCCTCATCACACACCAACAGTCAAACTCTCACCAAACACCATCACCCAAACCCTCACCACAACCTCCTCCTTATCCAAACCTCCCATCACCATCCTAACAACCCCCACACCCCTCACCGCTTTCACCAACCCTCACCTCCCTTACACTAACCTCACTGTCACACTCCAACACCCCCTCACACACCGCTCCCTGCTCACCCCACCTCACCTTCCCTAACACTCCTCCCCCACCATCCTTCACCCATTAACTACCCTACAACAGTCACACAAAATTCTAAAAATCGATGATTATGCAATGTTATAACCCCGCTCACCCTGCCACACAGCCATAAAAATCGATCATATCACATTTCTTCATAACAATATTTAATTTGATTTTTGTGTATTATGCATATAAGATATATTTTAATTATCTTATAATAATTGTATTATTGGTTTAGTACACACCCTCATTCACGATAACATCAAGAATTATTCCGAATAGGATATTATGTTTATAAAAATTCGCAGTAAATTTACGATTGTTTGCATTTTAAGTACATTTAAAGGTAAGCGATGTATCATAGAGCTCATATTATTTTCAGTTGGGTCTGTATATTAAATCATAGTATGTCCACATTTTTGCAAGTCAGGTTGTAAGCAAGCGAATATTTATAAGCATGCGCGATTATAATTAGATATTTCTTAGGGCCACGCTCGTGAAATTCAGTTGGCAAGCATCATTTCTAGCTCCAAGAAAGTATGCATGTATAAACCCTACGACCATTTATATAAATAGTTATTAGCTAAATTAAAAATTATATTTGCAAGAGAAGAAAAGATTTAGGATTAAAATATTGAAATAATATTTTGATTTTATCAAATTTATTATAATTTATTACTACAAAATTATTTATGTTCGTCTGCATAAAGTCTGCATCCGTATAAACATCACCTTCAGTTCTAATTCGTTAAATACGAAACCAACTATTCGGGCATTCGTAAACTTCGTGCCGCCACGCAGTAAGCTCGAAGGAGAAGACCTTGCAACAAAAGCGACACCAATAATCCCACTGAAAGTTCCATAGATGATAGACTAGCGGTCCCAGATGGTTCTGCTGTCGTCACGTTGAAAGGAGCAGGAACCATGTATGAAGATGTCTTCGTGAAAAGAGATGTCGCTCCTGGTGATGTGGTGCCAGGTTCGTCGTTCATACTGGTCGCAGAAGATTTTGGTAGTGGAGCCATATGTTCGAAATCACCGTCCATAACTCCACCGACGGAGGCCGTAAGAACTCTCTGTTGCAGATCCAGCACCGAGGCATCGACGAGGCCTGCAGTTTAACTTTGCAAGACCTTACATGTTTACAGTAAGTATCGTTGCGGTAGAAAAGCAACCCATGCCGTAAGCACAGATATTTAATGTGGTTGGGATTGTTCATACAGTCACAAAATTCATGGTGCCGTGCGATGTGTTGATGCGAAAATACCTTGTTGCAGTAGCTGCTGGGATACGTTTTCTCTGGTGGTGGCGATACAGGCAACGTCCCGAACTCTGCCAGAGACAGGTCAGCCTAATAACTGGATGCTANGTTTTCTCTGGTGGTGGCGATACAGGCAACGTCCCGAACTCTGCCAGAGACAGGTCAGCCTAATAACTGGATGCTACAGCTGAAGAAACAGATGTTGCAGTAAGAAATGGTGCTGTCAGTTCGTCCGAAGTTGCAGTCGACCCCATTGAAGACGTCTAAACCAAATAAGTCGATGGCGCTGTCGACATCATGCTTGAAGATGGCGGTGGAGGTGCTGTTGCTGCACGTGTCCCATCTAAAGAACTCAATGGTGCTTCTGCTGGACCCACGACCGATGTCTCCATAATATTTGTGGCAGGTACCGTCACCTGCTGCAACGATCTGCCACTCACCAATACCTATATCAAACTACCAGCTACCTATACATAGGTCCGTGACGTCATAGTAATATTGCAGTGCATCATGGGAGCCAAAGACACATTCACTGATGCACCNCCTATACATAGGTCCGTGACGTCATAGTAATATTGCAGTGCATCATGGGAGCCAAAGACACATTCACTGATGCACCTGGGGGCTTATTCTAAGTTTCGTCGGGAACTGCCCACGTCGCCACGAACCCACTCTCTCTCTCACCCAACGAAAACAAAGTCGTCATGAAATTGGTATTCAGAGTACGGAGTCGTTTCGAAGGCAAGCACATTCGGGCATCTTCGGCTTACCGACTTTCTCCACTCCAAGCTAGACGAGCGTTAGTGTCTCTGCGCATGGTCGACAACGTACAAACGAAATATTACTAGAATTACTCGTTTTTAAAATTGCTCAAATCTGTTTAAAAAGCATTACTTAAAGACACGATATTATATTTTTAGATCGTGAAAAATAATATATAATTAGAAATATGTGTTTTATAAGAAAATAATAGTGTACAGTGTTCTTTGATTTTGTGGAGAGAGTGAGAAACTGTGGTTGGTGGCCATGTTGAACTGCATTTTTTTTACCTTCGTGAGATATAGATGTTTACTTATTAAGGACGTGGCCTGGGTGTTTAGCAAACCATTTGTGTTTGTGGAAAAGAAAATATTTCGCCAAGGCTAAGTGAAGGAAAGTTAGCAGATTTTAAATATAGATTTCACGCTGTCCTGAATAACAAAGAAATGTACACATCTTAAAACGATTATATTAATACTCCTAACCTTGGTGTCCGCTGAAGTGTACCGTGGAGCCACGGAAGGTGATAATTTTGAATAAATATAAAATAAGTAACATTGACTGAGTCACTGGCGTTATACCATTTTTTTTTCTCTGGTTGATATATTATAACAGTATTGCTAACCTCTTATGCGACAGGCATTGAATTTGGTGTGAATTAAATAACCTTCCTTCCCTTTTTACCACATATAAGCCTATGGTTTTTAAAACGCCGATCATCTTTCAACGCAGAAANTAAATAACCTTCCTTCCCTTTTTACCACATATAAGCCTATGGTTTTTAAAACGCCGATCATCTTTCAACGCAGAAAATATTTATTTTGTACAGAAGGAGAATACGTAGATTTTGAATGTATTTGTGTTATTCATTTTGACTTCAAAGTTAGTTTTAAAATTATTAAATGATGTGGAATTTATTAGTCCCTTCTTTCTGGAATCAATGCAAGGAATTGTCATTTTGTTGCAGAATATATTCATATTCGTAATATTTAAAGTTAATCACGATCCGTTTTACTTAAAGTACATAAGACCTACCTATCAAATTTTATCCTTCAATTTTAAAATTAACATTCAAAACTGTAGGCTATTAGGTGACAAAATACAAATGCACACAGCTTTTAAGCTTGCCCTTTAAAAAAAAATGATGTTACAACATATAATACCATAATTCTGTTTCACATATTTAAACAAATAAAGTCGGTTTACTGACGATAGTTGAACGTGACAACGTCTTAAGAAAATACTGATGGAATGGTAGCATTTTTTTTTCCATGGTGGGATTGTAAGCGGTTCTGCAAAATAAATCGTCGTTCGAAACTATTAAAAAATTTTTTTCATAAAATTCTTCATTCAATTCTTCATTTTAAATTTAAAAAATAACAATACAACAAAATANTAAAGTACATAAGACCTACCTATCAAATTTTATCCTTCAATTTTAAAATTAACATTCCAAACTGTAGGCTATTAGAAGCGTGTTACTTAACCACTCGCCCACCGAACACATGCTATGTAACGAACGAATAAATGTGTATCTAGATGTACATTCTAAGATAATAGGAGTTAATTGGTTAAATATTTACAATTGCGTATTCGTACATGTACGCGCTTGTAATAACATCNGCATGAGTCATGTTTTTTCGTGCGTGCAGCCGGCTCTATCGAATTATAAGACGTTGTCACGTCAAAAAAAATTAAGCTGTGTGGAGTGTTACTTAACCACTCGCCCACCGAACACATGCTATGTAACGAACGAATAAATGTGTATCTAGATGTACGTTCTAAGATAATAGGAGTTAATTGGTTAAATATTTACAATTGCGTATTCGTACATGTACGCGCTTGTAATAACATCCCACGCCTAAAACAAGTCTGTATCATGTTGTGCACAATGTTTAAGAAGGACGGACGTGTGTGATGAAAGTTTGTAATAGTTATACCCAATCTTTTCATTCTTATTCGTATCGTAAATGTATGCGTAGAAAAATTATAACTCCATGCAGCACAAACACGTGCTGCACTGACTTTATGCTACACAATATTTATTTCCGTGTCATTGAAATACACGGTTACATTTAATACCGACGCCCGCCATATTGGTTAACTACGAAATTCTAGCCTGCCGACTGCTCGTGAGCAGTTGATACGGCCCGACTCCACTCGTGACGTCAAACTACCATCGTTTTAAACTTAGAATACCAAACAGTAGGCTGGAACGATAAATTGTTTCGATCCAACTTTCTTTCGTCGGAACGAAAACTTAGAATAGGCCCCCTGGTGATGAGTTGACGAGTGCAGCATTCGTTCTCGTCATAGGCATTGACAATGTGGAGAGATATAGGTACGAAACGATGTTATCGTTATCACTCGCACCGACGACGGAGGTTGCAGCAAAACTCAGATATAAACTTATTCCCAACACTGTGGGTACCTTAAAGGCATAACTATCGCCGATACGTAGGCTTCTATCATACCTAGGGCCCTCTGCGTATATACAGTTTGTGAAAACCTAATGTAAATTGTGATACCGCGAATTGTGGATAATTTTTAATGCGCGTTATCGACATCGATGATGGGTGGACCGATCCCATTTGTTTTCAGCCGCAGATGATCCATCAAATCGAGTGTCCAGCCAGAGCCCTTCAATATAATTTCTTCCTCCTCACAGCATACCTTCTTTATGCTCTTTTAAAAACCGGATTCGATGTCACCCGCATTACAATCAGGCAAGTTCGAAGTCTTAATTGCTTTCTTTTTATATACACTTGGTTTACTATAGATACATTCCAACTATTTATTGTATTTCACGGCTCAGTATTTCCCCACCTCCGTTGTAAAATTGTTTATTATATTTTGTTTCAAACAGGTCAGAAATGAACAATCATCTTTCTTCGAAGTTATCAGATGTGGAGCAAAATACGTATTCAAAATACTTCTGAATGCTGATTCCTTCAGGAAAAATCCATTTGCATACATCTTACTTTCTTAGGTTGCGATGCAAGGTAGGGTGAATTAGTGACGAGACGCTTTCGAGAGCCTCGCATAAAATTTTAAGTCCCTTTATCGTTATGTATGGCAGTGTCCTTTATGTTAGGCTGTCAGCTTTGTTAGTGGCGAGGCACTTTCGAAAGCCTCGCATAACATGTTAGGCTCCTTTATCGTTGTGCGTGGTAGTGTTATTTATGCTAGACCGCCGAAGACGAGATACTTTTGAGAGCCTTGCGTAACATGTTAGGTAAATTTATCGTTGTGCGCAGCAGTGTTATTTATGATAGACTAACGATGACGAGCCACTTTCGAGAGCCTCGCATAACATGTTAGGTTCCTTTATCGTTGTGTATGATAGCATCCTTCAGGATAAGCTACCAGCTTCGACAGTGCCGAGAAATTTTTGAGAGCTTCGCATAACATGTTAGGCTCCTTTATAGTTGTGTATGGTTGGGAAGACTCTGGGATAACCCATGTATATATGCATGCATGTTTATGTGTGCATATGCTTATGTATATATATGTGCATGTGTGCATGTGTGTATATGTGTGCATGCATGCGTAGAAGTGTTCATCAACATCCTTTATTTTAGGCTGTGCACTTCGTCGCAGTGTTCGGCGTCATCCTTTATGTTAGGCCACGCGAGTCGTTGATGTGTTCGGTGCCAACCTTTATGCTATGCTGTGCGTGTCGTTGAAGTGTACTGCAGCATCCTTTATGTTATGTCATGTGCTTCGTCGCAGGGTTATGTGTCATCCTTTATGTTAGGTTGCATGCATCGTTGAAGTGTTCGGCGCCAACATTTATGGTATGCTGTGTGCGTTGTTGAAGTGCACTGCAGTGCCCTTTATTTTATGTCGCGCGCGTCGTTGAAGTGTTTGTCAGGGTCCTTTATGTTATGCCGCGCACTTCGTCGCAGTTTTCGAGATACTTTTGAGAGCCTCGCACTACATGTTTGACTCCTTTCTTGTTGTGCATGGTATCGTTCTCTATGATAGACTGTTGACGATGAGATACTTTCGAGAGCCTTGAGTAACGTGTTAGGCTCCTTTATCGTTGCATATGGTAGCATCCTTTAGGTTTGGTTACCAGCTTCGACAGTGTTGAGACATTTTTGAGAGCCTAGTGCAACATGTTAGGCTCCTTTATCATTATGCATATGGTTGGTAATTCTCTGAGATAACCCTCCTGATCCTATTGTTGTTAATAATTTAGGTGGGACCAGAGTTACTAATTTTTTTTCAGCGATGCCTGCCATCAACGAGGTTCAGCCGCATGACATCGACCCCAGTCGCGGTCATCCAGGTCTGGCTGCACGACGCCACTGTCACCCAGGTCCGGCTTCACGATGTCGACCTCCTGCCGTCACCCTGGTCCNGGCTCCTTTATCATTATGCATATGGTTGGTAATTCTCTGAGATAACCCTCCTGATCCTATTGTTGTTAATAATTTGGGTGAGACCAGAGTTACTAATTTTTTTTCAGCGATGCCTGCCATCAACGAGGTTCAGCCGCATTACATCGGCCCCACTCGCGGTCACCCAGGTCTGGCTGCACGACGCCACTGTCACCCAGGTCCGGCTTCACGATGTCGACCTCCTGCCGTCACCCTGGTCCNCTGCCGTCACCCAGGTCCAGCCACACACCGACGAGCGTCACCTGCCGTCACGCCTCGTGTAGCCGATCAGCGACGAGAGCCTTGCATACCTAACGCCGCGCACCTAGCGCGAGAGCAGGAAAAAATCCGTGATGACGTCATCGGTGTCCCGCGGGAGACGCTACCGGCTCTCCGCTCCCGGCGCCAGCGCCAGGTGGCGTGGAACCGCCTATTTATAGCTACTGACTGCGTTCGTATGACGTCACTTGACATATCAATTGGGGCACGTCCTGTTCTACGGTCGCTGTGCCTTTCGATGTTGCCCTCGTACGATGCTGCAACTGTCGTGGCGTGCATCTGTTTGTCGTTGCTGTCCCGGAACGAGACTCACGGGTACACGCGCCTTTATTTGACCAACAACGCCACAATCATCGATGTATAGTGAAATGTAAATGAGAAAATAATGCACAGAAGTCTAAAAACGCTTCGGATGAGTCGAGAGAGTTCATTGCCGCTGCACGAAGAGGTGGGGTTGTTCAGTTCAGTAGTGACAGCGGCGGAGTACGGTTGAGTGAGAGCTGCTACGCGTATGCATATTACCTGTCGAAAAAAAAATGTAAGTCTCGCAGCACGGTATTTAACAGTGCGATGGTAGAGAGCGATGTTATCAGTTTTGTGCGTGTAACGCCAGCAGTGTCACGTGGTTTCCCTCCCTCCAGCGGCGAGAGTTCGGGAGAGCTCTCCCCTACTTTGCCTCCTCTACATTCTCCCTCTCAAAGCTGCGCGAAGATTATTTTCTCATTTGAACTTTACTGTACTGTAACTATTCTCGCAATTCTCCAGTATGACCAGTGTAATCTAACAAAAGAAGAAAGCGTAATATTAATTTTATTAATAATTTATTGCTGCTTTCGAGGAAAAAAACTATTAATTTGCATGCTTCCATAATTTCAGTTTCACGAATAACGGCTTAACCAGCTCAATGTAAAGTGAGAATTGAAATTTAAATGAACAAATTTTTTATTCATAACATTTGAGTTAAAGCAGGCGAAGACGTGAAATTATTAAATTCTTCATTCGCGCGAAGCTTCAGTCCCATAGTAAAGTAATCATTCATTAATGTCTTCGCCCCACACTACATTAAATCGAGTGATAAACAAATGTGACCTGACAGAAATGCAAATATAAATNAAATGTGACCTGACAGAAATGCAAATATAAATTATTAGCCGAAAAAAGCTATCCTTATGCCAGGAACATCCTTAGGCGATAGGAAATTAGGGCTCTTCGCTTCTATATTAACAAGTCTTTTACAAGTCAACTGTGACGTACCGTGGTAGAGCACCAACTACCGCAAGAAACTCAAGCGCTCAAAGAAAAATGGCCAAGATAGAACTACGAGAAACAGAAGTTAAGGGGTTTTAACACAGATCATTGAAGATTATTTTACTCGAAGAAACATGCAAGACATGTAACATACTGTGACGTTGTGTACGTCACATTAAATTTTGTAAATACTGATGTCACCTTTTGTGCCCGCTGTGATGAAGTTTAAGGAATGCGTGTTTGTTAGGTTGGCATCCTGTTATTTGTCCGTGTGAGTGCTGCGCTCTGTAGTAGTACGCGGGAGTCACTAGCATGGAGTGAGGGGCTTTCAGAAATGGACTGTTTCTTGTGTAGCAGCCGTTCGTGACGGTTCAGTTTTTTCCACCTCGGCGTTGGGGTAGCGGCGTCACTTTGTGTTTGTGCCGTTGTGACCGTTGTTGAGAGTTTAATGGACCTTCGATTTATTAATATTTTGTATTATGGAGATAATGTCGTCTTTTTGTGTGTTTCGTTTGGAATCGCAGTTGGCCGTGGGCGCAAGCCGTAGGCCATTCTAATCCCTAAAACAAACATAATTAGACTCTAGAGCTGACCGGGATGATACCGGATGTGTTGTAGAGAAACAGGGGCAATGAAGCCTTGCGGTTGGAGTTGGCCAGCTAACGTCCGGTCTGCCTACGAAAAGTTACTGTCGCTGCAATGTACATTTACTTCAATTGCTTTGTACTTCGAAGACGGACATCGTCAATTTGTTTGGTTCAAGAACGTACGAGTAAATGCATGCGTCGTGTGTGTGTGTTAAACTGGCGCGAGTTCGCTGGACTTTATGAAACTTAGTGGTAGTCTTCTTGAGAATTCTTTCATAGGAATTTCATGATTTCCTGATAGTGTATATGTATCGTGGGAGAGGTGCTTTCGCCAGATGCTCAGTGGTCTCGTTTGCTGTTCAACTGATTGCTCCCGAGGTTTGGCTTCTGGACTGAGGCATTTTCTACGCGTCTGTGACGTGTGGCAAGGTAATCTGCACCAATTTTGTTTGAGTTAAGCGTCCGGCGAAACCATGAAGGTGGCACAGTATATAAACTTTTTAAACCAGACGATTTGGCTTAGATTTTCCAGTGAAGCACATTTTGCAATGTTGAATAAATTAGTTGCCATTATGTCAGTCATTCGTAATGTATATTTTAAATAATGAGTTGATGTCCAATTAATAAAAAAGAAGGGGAGCGTGATTGCACTGTATGATCATTTTAGTGATTTTATTATAATCATCCTAGTACAAAGTTACGATATATTGTACAGGACATATATTTATTGGCCAAATCAATTTGAAGTGCATTGTGCGTATTTTAGTACAAGATAAAAAAATGCCAATTACCATGGTTTTTAAATATTTGTATTTGGGCAAATGCAGTGTGTACAAGTTTATTTGCTGCATTTCGGGCAAATCAATGAAATGCGCATTGTGTGGATTCTAGTACAATATAAAAAGTTCCCACTTTTCCTGGTCTTTAAAGGTTAATATTGTGGTTAATGCAGCGTGTTTATTTATTGCGCTTTAAGCAAATAAATTAAATGTACACTCTGTAGATGTTAGTACAATATAAATAGTATCCAACAACTTTGTTCTATAAAAATTAGTGCTTTGGTTGAAATATAATTTTATACTGTGTCTGATGTAGTGCTCTGTAGGAAACAATCAAAATAATTAGGTGCTAATAGAGTAGTAGAGATAAATAGGGTATTGTGTATATGTATGGAGGTAAAATGGTTGAATGAAGCTCTACTGTACTGAGTGGATAGAATTGTATAGTTTTTACCTGTGTGGCGGAGATGGTTTGGTACAAGCTTTGAAGTTTGGTTTACAGTCAATGTGCCAGATNTTATTAGCCGAAAAAAGCTATCCTTATGCCAGGAACATCCTTAGGCGATAGGAAATTAGGGCTCTTCGCTTCTATCTTAACAAGTATTTTACAAGTCAACTGTGACGTACCGTGGTAGAGCACCAACTACCGCAAGAAACTCAAGCGCTCAAAGAAAAATGGCCAAGATAGCACTACGAGAAACAGAAGTTAGGGGGTTTTAACACAGACCATTGAAGATTATTTTACTCGAAGAAACATGCAAGACATGTAACATACTGTGACGTTGTGTACGTCACATTAAATTTTGTAAATACTGATGTCACCTTTTGTGCCCGCTGTGATGAAGTTTAAGGAATGCGTGTTTGTTAGGTTGGCATCCTGTTATTTGTCCGTGTGAGTGCTGCGCTCTGTAGTAGTACGCGGGAGTCACTAGCATGGAGTGAGGGGCTTTCAGAAATGGACTGTTTCTTGTGTAGCAGCCGTTCGTGACGGTTCAGTTTTTTCCACCTCGGCGTTGGGGTAGCGGCGTCACTTTGTGTTTGTGCCGTTGTGACCGTTGTTGAGAGTTTAATGGGCCTTCGATTTATTAATATTTTGTATTATGGAGATAATGTCGTCTTTTTGTGTGTTTCGTTTGGAATCGCAGTTGGCNCCTTCGATTTATTAATATTTTGTATTATGGAGATAATGTCGTCTTTTTGTGTGTTTCGTTTGGAATCGCAGTTGGCCGTGGGCGCAAGCCGTAGGCCATTCTAATCCCTAAAACAAACATAATTAGACTCTAGAACTGACCGGGATGATACCGGATGTGTTGTAGAGAAACAGGGGCAATGAAGCCTTGCGGTTGGAGTTGGCCAGCTAACGTCCGGTCTGCCTACGAAAAGTTACTGTCGCTGCAATGTACATTTACTTCAATTGCTTTGTACTTCGAAGACGGANCGTCCGGTCTGCCTACGAAAAGTTACTGTCGCTGCAATGTACATTTACTTCAATTGCTTTGTACTTCGAAGACGGAAATCGTCAATTTGTTTGGTTCAAAAACGTACGAGTAAATTCATGCGTCGTGTGTGTGTGTTAAACTGGCGCGAGTTCGCTGGACTTTATGAAACTTAGTGGTAGTCTTCGTGAGAATTCTTTCATAGGAAGTTCATGATTTCCTGATAGTGTATATGTATCGTGGGAGAGGTGCTTTCGCCAGATGCTCAGTGGTCTCGTTTGCTGTTCAACTGATTGCTCCCGAGGTTTGGCTTCTGGACTGAGGCATTTTCTACGCGTCTGTGATGTGTGGCAAGGTAATCTGCACCAATTTTGTTTTAGTTAAGCGTCCGGCGAAACCATGAAGGTGGCACAGTATATAAACTTTTTAAACCAGACGATTTGGCATAGATTTTCCAGTGAAGCACATTTTGCAATGTTGAATAAAGTAGTTGCTTTTATGTCAGTCATTCGTAATGTATATTTTAAATAATGAGTTGATGTCCAATTAATAAAAACGAAGGGGAACGTGATTGCACTGTATGATCATTTTAGTGATTTTATTATAATCATCCTAGTACAAAGTTACGATATATTGTACAGGACATATATTTATTGGCCAAATCAATTTGAAGTGCATTGTGTGTATTTTAGTACAAGATAAAAAAATGCCAATTACCATGGTTTTTAAAGATTTGTATTTGGGCAAATGCAGTGTGTACAAGTTTATTTGCTGCATTTCGGGCAAATCAATGAAATGCGCATTGTGTGGATTCTAGTACAATATAAAAAGTTCCCACTTTTCCTGGTCTTTAAAGGTTAATATTGTGGTTAATGCAGCGTGTTTATTTATTGCGCTTTAAGCAAATAAATTAAATGTACACTCTGTAGATGTTAGTACAATATAAATAGTATCCAACAACTTTGATCTTTAAAATTAGTGCTTTGGTTGAAATATAATTTTATAGTGTGTCTGATGTAGTGCTCTGTAGGAAACAATAAAAATAATTAGGTGCTAATAGAGTAGTAGAGATAAATAGGGTATTGTGTATGTGTATGGAGGTAAAATGGTTGAATGAAGCTCTACTGTACTGAGTGGATAGAACTGTATAGTTTTTACCTGTGTGGCGGAGATGGTTTGGTACAAGCTTTGAAGTTTGGTTTACAGTCAATGTGCCAGATNTGTATAGTTTTTACCTGTGTGGCGGAGATGGTTTGGTACAAGCTTTGAAGTTTGGTTTACAGTCAATGTGCCAGATGTTATTGAATGAAATCTGAGTAATTTATATGATGTGTTGTCCTTTTCAATTCCTGTGTACTAACTCGTTGCCATTCACTCTGAAAAAAATCGTAACATTTAATTAAGGCAATCTAACATCTCTGCCTCAATACAAGTACGTTACGATACTGTACGTCATTTTCGGAAGTGGAACACTTTCTACCGAGAACGTTACCCCTACCTGCCTTGGTCGGCTCACAGACTAAGATGTGATATTATGTGGCCCTAACGGGAATGTAAATGATTTTGCGAGACGTNCTGCCTTGGTCGGCTCACAGACTAAGATGTGATATTATGTGGCCCTAACGGGAATGTAAATGATTTTGCGAGACGCGACATTGGCCTATCGTTACTCCACCTGTACCCACGGAAACACTCCTCACGACCTCACCTGAGTTCGGTTAACTGCACAAATGAGGTGAGCAAACGCCGTCCTGGCTTCCCAACAACGCTAAATACAACTATACGCAGCTGCTAAAACGCCGTGGATAACCAACGGACAGTATTATATTGTTGATTCTTCCACAGCTTTGCGTTCTTAATCATTTAATTTGATGTTCTGCAGTAAAGCCTCGTGTAAATACGCTCGTTATCTTTCTATCCTTCAAGTCGTTTCTTATTCATTCTCAAAGAGTGCACACTGACCGGCTTGAGCTCAGTAAAGTTGGTAATGAGGAAGGGAAAATAGTTCCATTTCTTAACATTGAACTAAAATTAAAACATTTGTGAATACTGAGACGATTGATTTTGCATCGTGTTTGTTTTCAATGCATATAAGTGTAAGAATAATTACATTTGTCATATTTACTTTCCTAATCATTTTACAATTCTACTATACCAACTCTTGAATAAAAACAGCAGGCTCATGGAAACATTAACTTTGCATATGGTGGAATAATACACAAAGTTCATTCAAGTAGATCCTAAGAAAGTCTTTCAAAAGCGCTCAGTTAACCGTAAAACTATACAAGTGTGAGGGATGGTGTTACACATTACGCCTACGGTACAAGCAACACGCTAGGCACTTGTGCGCTGCACTCTGCTGAACACAAGGCGTCTGTCTGCTTAATACCCAGCAACGCTTTCACAATTTTTAACACATGTTACAAAACATTGAGGAGGTTGACGGCATATGTTAGTTGGACATTTTGTATTTATTTATATTCCAGGAACCAGTACACGGATTTGGTGACAGTAATTAATGCACAATTTTGGCTACCGCGAGCCATCTGCGGAAGTGTAATGGGAGCAAGTTGTCGGTGCAGACATGCGTTATTAATAATACCTATCAGTACAGCTGTTACTAGAAAGATACCCATACTAGTATCGCTCCGTATGTTTCGTGTGTGATGAAAGTAGTGGAGGCCACAAAAATCGATACAATTTCGGATAAATATTGATTTTATATTTTTCCCTGCGTAAGGAACCAGTGTGTAGTTTCAGTAAGAGTTATTTAAATACCCGCAATGCCTGAGCAATCTTACCCGACCCAATGCTGTTGCGATCATTATAGAACATACCTGTAGACGTTAGGTAGGGGAGAGAAGGGGATCGTAGAAAGGAATTGACTGTTTGTTATGTATTATATTAATATTTAAAAAAATACTTTCCCTGTTGTCTGTGCAGAAATGGGTATACAAAAACTAACGACTAACAGGAAGCACTTCGCTGGAGAGGACATGAAAACAGCCCTTTATCTGAGGAATGAGGGAGTAAGCATACGCCAGTTTGGAGTCTGACTAGGCAAGAACGAAGCCACAGTGTGAACGAGGCTGAGATCTGTAAGTAATATTCCTTAAAACGTAAATATAATATAGGTGAAATTTTCAACACATTTAACACATTTCACAAAAATTCTAGCGTAGTGCACAAATTATATGTTACATTCCAATTGTTAAAATTTTAATTTTAAATTATATGTATATATTTTTTAAGCATTTATATTTTAAATTGTTATTGTTTATTTACTTTAACTGGCTTCTGGTGTGCGTGATATTTCACGCGCGCCGAAAAGAAAATGGGAGGTGGCGAGTTTTCTAGGTGTGTGCTTGTGTAGGTGGGTGGGGTAGTTCCTGAAGTAATAGCATCAGGATGGTGGGCACCCCTGCCTGGCATATCAAAATGAAATCCTGCCCTATCTGAGAATTTGATGGTCACTAAACAGTATTGACTGTGGTCGCTTGGTCCGCGTTATTTAATTAACGTGCGATAGTAAGAATTAATAATACAGTCCAAGTTAGTGTAATATAGGGTTTGAACATTTTGCAAATTGGAGAGTTCTCCGTCTTATGTTTACAATATTATTTTATCCGCATTCGTATTTTCTAATGTAACAATATGTCATAATTATTTAACTGCCAGTTTTTGTAAACAAAAGCCGTTTACAAAATCATTGTCTATTAACATTATTTATTCTTTTTTTTTATTTTGAGATGTTTTTAAAAAAACAATTAACCATTTCTACAATAAAATTTATTCTCTCGTAAATTACTGACCGAAGACAAATTCGAAGTTACATCGGAAAATATCATTTCACACTTAGCAATTTTTGACACATTTCTTTTTAAAGAAATATAAAAATTTTTTTGAATAAGAAACTTTTCACCAAGAAATAGCAAAGTTAAATAGCAGATATCACCATAATTATTTTTAAGTTTTAGAGAATCAATAAATTGCTAACATGCTTTCGAGGTAATTTTAAAATAAATTATTGGTATTAATTTTGATTTGTCAACCAGTGGTGTACAGAAGTACTTCTTAAAATTACACTGAACTCAATATATATATATATATATATATATATATATATATAGCCGGGATTCTAATTCAGAAAACTCGTAAAATTAAGCCAGCTTACAATCAACTGCATCACGAAGGTAGCACTCGGAGCATCAACTTCGGATGTAATCAGTGTAATGTTTTTAATGATAGGGTTCACTAACCTGAAATATTTACTCGGGCATCATTTTGGAAATAAGTGTCTGAGCCACTAAAAACACATAAGTTCACATGGTCTACCATAACGCTACTTGTGTGAAAAATTTGGTGGAAATGGGTTGATTGATCTCCGCGACATGGCATAAACACCTTATTTTCTTAAATGGAGCTATCTTAAAAAATTTCTTAAAAAGAGGATATGTACATGATGTTTGTAATAAATAATTTCAGCATAAAAATATCGATTAAAATGGTTAAATTTTTAAATATATATGCCAAATATATCAAAATATTTATATGGCCGCCATTTTTTAAATTGTCTGACCTCATTTAAATCACATAAATATACTAACCGAAGACAAATTCAACGTTACATCGGACAATATCATTCCGGACTCAGCAATGCTTGACAAACTACTTTTTACTAAAATATTTGAACTTCTGAGAAAACTAAATCTTGCAACAAGAAATACCAGAGTTAATTATCAGATATTATATTAACATAATCATTTATACTATTAAGATAATAAATAAATTACTAACATATTTGCGAGGTAATGTAAAATCAATATTTGGTAATTATATATGATTTGTCAAACAGTGGAGTACAGAACTGCCACTTTTTAAGAAAAATTACATTCAACTCAAATACATATAATGTTTACGTAATAAATGTGGAAACTAAATATTTATTATTTTCGTTAGTGATACATTTTAGCGTAGAACGGGTTACGAATCTCTTCGCCCGAACCTTATAAGCTACAAACTCAAAAAAAAAAAAATTATTTCGTAACCTTCCATATTGAAAAAATAGTAGACTGAAAATAACTGTTGTGACCTTCATAACTTGGGAGAGCGAAAGCGAATACATTGTCGTATCCTCATGTCCACATATTGAGACGCACACACACTGAGATAAACCTACACATACACGCACACACATAAAATTGAAATATAAAAATGAGTAATTATAATTTATAAATCCAAGAAATTTAACATTCAACTACTTTAAATAGAAAAATGTCAGCAGTTCACGCACGGATTTACCATTTTGCTTGTCAAAACGTGAGCACATTCAATCATGTGTAGGCTCTGGGTTTTCGTTGTCCAATACCAATTCGATCCCTGGAATTGTAGGTATAAGGGATTCCAAACCAAGTGGATCACTAAGACAGAAGGTAGACCATAATAATGCTCGCGAATTCACCCTTTCGCGCGTACGCACACATACATATAAATTTTACATATTTAATAAATCACAACCGGAATTACTCTACTAAATTTACTGTATGAGATGAGCAAAAATATTGCACATCAATACGGTATAACACGGTAAACAATCGTACAGGGAATGAATGGACCGACCTGGAATCGAGCCTGAAACCCCGCTGTATACGAACCAGTGTTGCAGAAGTCACATTAAAAGCTCGGATAGCGCTGACCACGAGAGCATTGCCACCGTGACATCTGGTCTTTAGTCTTCTACAATATGCCGGCTTTTCGTTGTGTGGGTAGGGGGCCGATGTCTTTGTTTACACTAGTAGGTAACAGATAGCGGGCAACATGCTTGCATTGTTATAAAATAACTCATGTCAACATGTAATAACTTCGTGTCTTTTATTAATGTCTGTGAAACATTTTCGATATTGGCTAGTTTTGAAGTGAGACAAGTTCCTTGTTCTACGACTGGAGTGGAGAGATTTGGGTGGTTCTTAAAATCGATGTTTTGAGAACCGGTGAGGGTGAAATGAGGTGAGTATGTAGCAGCGCCGGAATGTAAAGGCGGGGGAAATGGGAGATCCCCGAGAAAACCCACCGACCAGTGGCATCGTTCGGCACGATTACCACATGTGAAAATCCGGTAACGTCCCCACTGGGAGACGAACCCGGTTCGCCTAGGTTGGAGGCGAGTAGTCTGACCACTACACCACCGCGGTCATTACGACCTCAAGAGGCGTCCCATCTTCGACCATGCAATCTCAATCCTAAGTCTCAAAGTACCCACCCCTGAGGTTGGAAGGGCTTCCCCCTAAAATTGAGAAGTATTTGAAATAAAGGCCTTGAGCCCAGTAATTAGCATATATAAAAACCTTAATCAGTGATTTTAATATGTGGAATCATTCTTGCTAAGATTTTATTTAACTAACTGTTACCCACTGCCAAATTATAAATATTTATTGTTTGTATAAGGTGATTCACGAGGATTTGCCGCCACATACGAAACAAGCTCTATAGGCTTGTACGTTAATTCATTTGGAGCAGATTATCTTATATAAATGTGGGTCCTATTATTCACAGTATTTACATAGTAATTCAAGAAATTGGAAACATGTTACAGCAAACACCTCGAGACATGTTGCTGCCCGTTTGACTATAGTTGTGAACAGCGCGTGATCTTGGCCATCATGAATTGTGACTGTCTGTTTCACAGTGTACTGCGTGGAAACGGCACGTTCCTACGCATTAATTGTGAGTGTTGATTAAAATGAAATCTCTATATTGCCTGAATTCTCCTTGGTTAAAGTGTTTGACTTTATAAAATAAATTTATTGTTGAAAATAATATGTGCAGTTCAATCTAGGGAGAAGAAATAAAATAATATTAAGCTTTTATGAAATCATTTGCTACATCTCATATTTTCTGTTCATTAGTTACTTTTTTTCTCATCATGGTTATGGGCCAAGAAAATGAAAATATTTAAAAAGGAAAGATTAATAAGTTAAGGAAGTGATNTAACTGTTACCCACTGCCAAATTATAAATATTTATTGTTTGTATAAGGTGATTCACGAGGATTTGCCGCCACATAAGAAACAAGCTCTATAGGCTTGTTCGTTAATTCATTTGGAGCAGATTATCTTATATAAATGTGGGTCCTATTATTCACAGTATTTACATAGTAATTCAAGAAATTGGAAACATGTTACAGCAAACACCTCGAGACATGTTGCTGCCCGTTTGACTATAGTTGTGAACAGCGCGTGATCTTGGCTATCATGAATTGTGACTGTCTGTTTCACAGTGTACTGCGTGGAAACGGCACGTTCCTACGCATTAATTGCGNGGCTATCATGAATTGTGACTGTCTGTTTCACAGTGTACTGCGTGGAAACGGCACGTTCCTACGCATTAATTGCGAGTGTTGATTAAAATGAAATCTCTATATTGCCTGAATTCTCCTTGGTTAAAGTGTTTGACTTTATAAAATAAATGTATTGTTGAAAATAATATGTGCAGTTCAATCTAGGGAGAAGAAATAAAATAATATTAAGCTTTTATGAAATCATTTGCTACATCTCATATTTTCTGTTCATTAGTTACCTTTTTTCTCATCATGGTTATGGGCCAAGAAAATGAAAATATTTAAAAAGGAAAGATTAATAAGTTAAGGAAGTGATNTTTTTTCTCATCATGGTTATGGGCCAAGAAAATGAAAATATTTAAAAAGGAAAGATTAATAAGTTAAGGAAGTGATTTTGTGGTCATAAAATAAGCATAATCTAGTGCCGTTCGCTAGCGAAAATTATAGTGCATGGGCCTTTAGAATCAAAATCATATTACGAAATTTGCGGGAGGGGGTTAAGTAAAGCAATTTAATAAGAATATTTTAGTACAAAATAAGGAAATAAACGGTCGGAGGCGAAAGCACAAGCAATTTTGATAGATGGCTTAGCGGACAGCCATTTTGAGTACTTAAAAACCAGACATCAGTATACGATATGTATAAAAAATATAGAAATTAATTTCAAGAACAAAAGGGCAAGAAGCAGATTATATATAAGGAGAAAATTAAATTAAATGAAATATAATGCACCATGCCTGGGGAAGGTTCCGGGTTGACCCCCGAGACTTGTCTCCGAAGACACACTGACTTGTGGAGGAGGTCACTCCTGGCATCCCGTGTTTACTCAGTGCTCGATCTTAACAATACCTTTCATCAGTCTCTGTCAGATCCTCCTTGTGGGGAATTTAAGGCTTTCAGTACCCCCTTGAGTCAATTTGAACCTACCCGCATCCCGACAGTATCCAATTTTGGAAGCTNGAATTTAAGGCTTTCAGTACCCCCTTGAGTCAATTTGAACCTACCCGCATCCCGACAGTATCCAATTTTGGAAGCTAGGCCCCTTCAGAGTTTTTGGATCATGTTCTTTCGGACTTCAAGTTTAAATTTGTTCTTAATTATGTCGATGACATAATCGTGTTTAGTGAAGATCTTCACTAGCACCTGTCTTATTTGCATCAGTTTTTTTTAAATACGGGAAGTGGGTCTGATGTTTAACCCTGATAAGGTTACGTTAGGTTCACGTAAGGTAAAATTTCTGGGTTATGTGTTGTGTGAGAGACGAGTGATGATTGATCCCGACCGTGTGGCGTTTGTACTTCACTTTCCCCGTCTGCGCACTTTAAAGAGTGTGCAGAAATTTCTGGGTATTTTAGGGTATTATTCACGTTTTATGGGAATTTTTTGGAAATAACTGTGCCTTAAATGGTTTTAAAAAGAACGAAGTAGAGTTTTCCTGAGGTCCAGAGCAAGAGAATGCATTTTTTAATTTAAAGCAGAAGCTATCTTCTCCTCCGGTTTTGAATGTCCCGGATTTTGCNCAGAGCAAGAGAATGCATTTTTTAATTTAAAGCAGAAGCTATCTTCTCCTCCGGTTTTGAATGTCCCGGATTTTGCGCACCGCTTTATAGTTCAAGTCGATGACTCTTCCTTTGCCTCAGGGGCAGTGTTGAGTCAGAGGACTGAGTTGGGTTTAGCTCCGATGGCCTTCGCCAGCCCCAGATTATCGGAAACCGAACTGAAGTTGGGAATTTATGAGAAAGAGACGCTGGCCTGTATTTTTGGATTGGAAACATTTGCTTCATACATCGAACATGAAGAGTGTGACCATTACATCGACAACCAGGCATTGAGTTGGGTGCTGAATCATCCACACCAGTTAGGAAAGTTGGGGCGCTGGTTCTTGAAACCCTCACGCTCCCGCTTTAAGGTTTCTCATGTTCGTGGTGCCAACAACCAGGTGGCTGCCGCTCTCTCTCGAATGTACGATCCGGAGGATTTAGAAGTTTAGGGATATGGTAGCAAGGGGGCGACGTTGAATATCATCCAGGGATTTCCGGAGTGCTTTGTGGAACTCTAAGAGGCTCAGGCCAATGATGCTTGGTGTACGAAAGTGAAGGAGAACTTGGTGGCTGGGGTGGCGGTTCCGTATAAGAAGAATAATGGAATTTTGTATTTCATGTGGAAAAACGGGCGTGCCAATAAAACTGTGGTTCTAGAGTCTTTGAGGCCGATGTTCTTTCGTTATTTTTATGATCCTGTGTTTGGTGGGCATTTAGAAGTGAATAAAACCTTTAGCCTTACATTTTTCTTGACCATAATTAAGGGAGATATGTCAGAGTATGTGAGGTCATGTGATGATTTCCAAAAATGTAAGCAGCCCCAACGAACGAATGTAGGTCAGTCTGTAGAACAGGTTTCTCAAGGGCCTTGGCAGGTAGTTCATTAAGATATTTTGAGCCGCTTATTCGAACAAAGAAGGGCAACGTTTGTATTTTGATTTTNCCTTGGCAGGTAGTTCATTAAGATATTTTGAGCCGCTTATTCGAACAAAGAAGGGCAACGTTTGTATTTTGATTTTGTTAGATACTTTTACAAAGTTTGTTATTATTTTGCCACTCCGTAATATGAAACCNGCCTTGGCAGGTAGTTCATTAAGATATTTTGAGCCGCTTATTCGAACAAAGAAGGGCAACGTTTGTATTTTGATTTGTTAGATACTTTTACAAAGTTTGTTATTATTTTGCCACTCCGTAATATGAAAGCACTAAGTACTGTCAAGGCCTAGTCAGACTAGGTTTGGAAAAATTTTAGTACACCTGCAGACATAGTTGCAGATAACGATCGTCATTTTGAGTCTAACATTTTTAAAGATATGTATTTAAGATGAGCCATGAAACATTTTACTTTAAGTCCGTATTATCCTAAGGTAACCAGGTGGAGAGGTTCAATAAGAACTTGAGGGCCTGTCTGACGACATTTTATAATCAAGAGCAGGCGATCTGGAATAAATATTTTGATTATATTAATTTATGATTAAATAGTGCTCTCCGCGATTCCACAGGGGTTCCTCCATCTCCCCTCTTCCTCAGTCGTCAAATTGGTCATTCTCTCCTTAACATTTGGAATATCCTCCCCATTTCCTTCCCCTCTCAGTAATGCTGATGGTGATCGTCTGCCGGAGGAGGTTTTCCGCAGGTTCGATGCAGCGAAGCGGGATGTTGCTACTAAGATGGACCAAGCTAGAGTTCTAGTTCCCTTTAAAACTGGCTACCTGGTCCTATTTAAAAAGTATGTGTTGGTATATCTGAGCAGAGACCTGGGTGGGGAACTGATCCCTAAATTGTCTGGGCCATACAAAATACAAACGTTTTTAGGTCTGAACACGGTAATGCTCGTGCGCCCAAATTCTGCCCTTACGTATTATACAGCTCACGTAACTCAGTTAAAACCATATGTACAGCGTAATTGATGCTTGTAAATTTTTTTTGTTAAGAATTCCAGTGTAAAAATGTTTGTAAGCGCATGTGTGTTCCATTTCCTTTTCTCTTTTGAATTTTTGCTATACCCCTTTCTCATGCCTTGTTTGTGTTGCTCCCCTCTTCCACCCGAGCCGTGCCGAGCTCTGCCTGCTCCGGACCTCTACGAGCTTCGTTCCCGCTGGGAGTTCCTGTGGGTCCAGCGCGAGTGATACTTTACGCCTGCCCTGTCGCCTGGCTGGAACCCCTTTGGGCGCATGCACGAGAAGAGGTCTATGTCTCAGGCGCTGGGATGCCTGGAGAAGGTTCCTCGCTGCCCGACGACTTATCTCCGAAGACACACTGACTTGTGGAGCGAGGTCGCTCCTTGCTCGGATTCTGTGAAGATTACCGAGCCACGACAACGGTAGTTGATTTCAAGAATGTGGCTGTCACCTATATATGTGTCTTTGAACTGTCTGTCTTATCTCAAGATTTCTTTTTCAAGATTACCTATTTGAATTTCGAGTATCTTCAATCTTGTGTGTCTTCTGCATTGAGATGTTCTTTTCCGAAGAGTATTGGACTTTGATGAGAGACGTTTTCTAGCCAGGTCACTGCTTTAGGGGTGGGGGTTGCACCGCTAGCGCGTTGCGTACTCTACTGTGAGGAGCCATCTGCGTCCGTGTTCAGCGAGCTCGCGTGCGCGCTTGGCTTCCTTCTACTTTCTCTGTATCCCATGTTCCTTGGTCATCCCTCTCCCTCCGCATGGGCGTTTAATTTTTATTGGCCAGAGGAGCCTTTTTCATGTTTGGCAGCGGCCTCGGCAGCGTCGCTTTCACTTCTGCACTCGCTCCTGCTAGTACGCTTCTGTTAATCTACTCCCGTCTCTCTGCACCGTGTTAATTTAGATGTAGCTGAATTATGGAGGGTCGAGAATTTTTAAGGTGAGTTGTGAGTGTACTGGGCTTTTAATATGCAAATGTTTTTATGGATCGTGGGCATTGTGTATGTTTAGTGTTTTGGGACATGCTGTAGTGATAGTAAGTAAGCCGTTCAAAATTATGTTTGGATTAACTAAAGCCGCTTCACGTCAGTGTCGTTTCCTTCTTGTAACGTGTTACATGGAAATCAAGAAAACAAACAGCAGTAGCACGTAGCACCACTGAAGAAGAATATATATCATTTGTAAATCTTCAATGGAAGCTTGTTGGATCGTAAAATTACTCTCAGATATAAACATTCAGGTTCAAGGTATTACAATATTGGAGGACAATCAAAGCACTATAAAAGCAGTTAAAAAACCGGATAAGGAAAGTTTTAAGTACACGGATATCATATTGAATTCTTATGAAATAAAAGATCGAAAAAGGGATTCTGTACCTGAAATATATTAATACGAAGCAGCAAGAGGGTGATTTCTTAACGAAGCCTGTAAACAAATCGACACTATCCTTTATCTTTTCCACAGTCGTTTATTTCGTTTACAATTTATATTTTATTGATTCAAAACTGAAATAACTTTAACCACAGCAATTTTTCTTCTCCGTGAAGTGTTCATAGTTTATTATTTTTGCCAACTGTTAAAGATTGTCATGGCTGCCGGCGTTACCACTTGATATAGTAGCTCGCAAGGAAACCCATGTCGTGTGCGGCAAAACTCGCGAGTAACCAAGTTACATAGGTCTTTGCCTAGCTCTTAAATAAAATATTAGCATAACTTGCAGGAAAAATCGTCCCGTGTGCGTCAGGCTTTAGTATTACGAGAGAAATAATAAGTTTGAAGCATGCAAAATGTTTAGATTGAGGAGGAGTGTTGATAAAATGCAGCCTCCATATTTCATAAATTCTCCTTAGTAAAAGTGTTAAGTTTTTTTTTCAAAATAAAATTAGTATAGTTCAATGTTGGCAGAAGACCAGCTTAATTATATTAAGTTTTTATGAAATAATTTGCTACGCCTCATCTCTTCTGCTCATTAATGGCCTTTTTTTTCTCATCAGTGAGATGTAGTAATTGTGTAACCAATACGGTGTTTAGAATTAAGATATAAAAATAAAGTCTGATAATAAATTAATTTGCTTCTGAAAGGATTATTACATTTTCTTCACCATTCAGATTTTTCGAATTACTCTGTAAATATTGGAAATATGATCCACGTTCATATTGCATATTTTGTTCAAAATAACCTAAGGAACAAGTCCTGTGAGGGACGGTAAATACTCGTTAATCATTCTGTAAAATATTGTGGAAGCAGTATCTGCAGCTTTAAACTTTGGTGAAAAAGACTTTACCGAAGCAAATAACGTCTATCAAATGTATATTTATTAATTTTCATTTACTTACAGTTGTGTGTAACATTGAAAAAACTATTCATCTTTGTGTTGTAGTCTGTAGTGACAACACAAACTCTTCTTCCCTGTCCAGACAGTTGTAATGCTATTTATTGTTTTCCATTACAAACTTTCGCCCGTCTTTAGATTTATTATAACAAAAATCGAGAATTTCTCATTGTGTGTACACCAGCATCACACGCTCTTGCTTCCAAACTGCTAATTTGTTTAAAATGTATAATTTCACGAGGTTTCTTTATTACAACATCGTAACTTACCTAAGTAGGCTTAAAAACACAACGTGTACTAACTTGTTGCGGAAATTTTAAGCATATTTCGCAGGAAGAAAAAGTAACACTTCGTTCAGCCAAGAGCAACACGCCATGTCATCGTCACGTCACCACATTTTGCCAACTTCGGATTTGTAACCGTCCCGCCATCACATCAAAATTTACTGTAATAAGTATTCAATCATTAAAATCTCGTTTCAGTGGTAAATTAACAATTAAAAAATAATTATATTTGCTGTAATAAGTATGAAATATACTAAAATTGAAAACACGTATAATTTTTTTGCTACTATTAATGATGAGAAATTCTCGAGCGAGATATATATATATATATATATATATATAGAGAGAGAGAGAGAGAGAGAGAGAGAGAGAGAAGCTCCGTTCCGTCTATTCAAATTTTGGGCCTACGCGCCGTAATTTGCGCGGATATTTTGTACTGTAAAAATTAAATGTTATTCTGCCAGTGCTACCTAAAAGTTTAAATATTTCAACATGCAAAGTTTAATTAACAAATAATATAAAAAAATAATTGGTCAAAACAATATGTTAACTCGGAACTATTTTTTACTAGCCGTTGCCAACACATCGCTGTTCTCGCTGTTTTTAATTCGTATTGAATACGAAATAAATATTACAAGTTAAAGAAGATACTAAGTTGATGGCTAATTTATTCAACAATATAATACTTTAAAGTTAATCACAGTGTTATACATTTGTGGTATTCAAGTTATTAAAAAAAAAATACGTTGACATATAAGTCCTATGGTGATTTTTCAAAGGTTTGTTTCAAAACATCTGAAGAAACCGTTAATGGACTATAGACAAAGTTTCTGCATATTTCCTAGACTAAATTGTATGCCCAGCGTTCTATTCTCGTAAAGATGACGAAGCATACCCACTCCCAGTACAATCTTGAAGCAATCGGTTGCCATATTATTCTGAAGTGTGTCCATTCCTTAGATTGGATAAGTTTAATAGTTTTGTAAAAAAAATCAACACTATGTTGGGTTTTTATGGAGTGTTCTGCAATAGCTGACTACTGGTTTTCTTGCTTGTAGGCCCTTGATGTGTTTTTTATTCTGGTTGTTATTTTCCCGCCAGTTTGGTATATGTACACTTTCCCGCATGAGCAAGATACCTTGCAATTTCCAGCCTGTTCTTCGGCTGGTGTTTTGTGTTTCACTGATCCCACGATGCTATCGACTTTGTTAATAGGTCTCATGATGGTGTGTATGTCCTTCCTTAGTAAGCATGTTAGTCGGTCAGTGGTTCCTTTTACATAGGGCATTATAGCGATGTGTTGTAAGTGTTCTTTTTCCTTTTTTCTGGGGTGCTTGACGTGTGACGACTTAGGAATATTAGAGCGATGCTGGTCCACAACCACCCCCCTCCCACATAACCAGGGTAGAGACTTAGAGAGACACGTGTCACTCCTAGTCATTGCAGGGGAAGGTCAAATCGAGAAGGAGGCGCGTGGCGACTATAACACTTGTCGCGGAGGCGTCGTCCACCCCCCCTC
>NQII01000758.1:31538-54386 GCA_002778355.1 Clitarchus hookeri
CGCAGAGGTTTCACGAGATAGAAAATAATCATGCACAGTTCGCCTAAATTCAGAAAACACGCACCGCGGAAGAAACAACTGACGAGCTGGATATCGGTGCCGAGAACACCCCTCCCCCCTTAGCTAACCACAGGACAGTGTGGAAACGCACCAAGAAATAGCTGACAAGAGCAAGCTAGGAGCAAAGTGCTACCCGAATCCCCCGCCCCCAACCTTCAGGAACCAGGGCACGTGTTTTGAAAGGCATTGTTTTGCGTTCCACCACCTCACCCCCTCCCCCAATAATAGAGACACGTGCCGTCACTTAAGGAGGGACACTGGCAAGCATAAAAACCCCTTTACAGAGAAGTGGGGCTCAGTTGTTTATTGCGGAGCCGAGAGGTTAGTTCGAGGAAGGGGTCAGTCAATTATTACCGCCCAGAGACGTTACTTCGAGAGGGCAGTCAGTTGAATATCGCCGCGCAGAGAGAAGTCAACCGCGCCGAGGGGGCCGGGGCACATCGGACCCTCGGCCACGTCAAGGGGTCAGTATAGCAGCAACCACAGTGAGACGACACCTAGTTCGGACCTGTTTACNTTCCAAGGCCTACCACTTCGCCGGAGCTCATCCCCAGATGACAGCCTACCAACACTCACCGCTGAGTTAAGTATAAAAATCGGCTCCCAGAGAAGCCCCACTCAACCACGAAGTCGCCCAGTTAATACGAGTAGTCAAATTAGGTACCACACCTCGGAAGTGCTGATATACGTAGTTCTTGTGTAAACTCCAGACAATATATTCGCCCTTCAAAATGAAACAGTAAAAGACTACATTATTGCAAACCCCTTAACCTTCAGGCATCATATAGTCTGGGCCTGGGGGCATTAACAACGACACTATAAGCCACACTGTCTTCCACAGTAACAGTGGCGTAACGTCATACTTCTTGATGCTCTGCTGTAAATCATGTCTTGAGTACCGATTATCTTCTAGAGCTGTGGTGAGATGTTTCATTTCTGCCTCAAAATGTTTTTCTTAACATATGCTTTTCGCTCTGTTGACCAATGTGGAAATAACTGTCATTTTCTGTAATGGCGGATGGTGGGAGATTGCTTGTAGATATCTGTCAGTATGGGTAAGCTTTCTGTCAACAGTGTGGTCCACGGTGGGGGGAGGGGTGGCTCCCCAGTCAAGCCTCCCCGCCTTCACCCATGGCGGGGAGACCCTGATGTCAGTGCAGATGAAAGAATATGGAGTAGGTGGAATGACAGAGATGCCCAGTTTTCCGACGCACTCGACGAGAAGTAAGGGGGTCCTGCATTCAATAGCTGCTGTCAATATTGTTGTGCTGGTACGCCTGCACAGAAATATTGACAGCAGTTCAACCTCAAAGGCGCTTGCGCCCACAGCCCCGCCCCTTTCTCTTATAGATTTTTAACTCCACATTAAAGAGCATGGAATCCACACCAGCTGTCTCCTATAGCATTTTCAATAATACATGCATAAGTTTTGAACTTCTTTCCTGCCGGGAGAATTTTTACGGTGCCTATACTGGTTTTCCCCTCCCCCTTCTTAGCTATAGCCTCAGCTATAGGTACACTTAGGGAGGCAGTTCATTGCCCCAATTGCGGCCATGGCTGCCTTAATGCCACTCTGCCGCGATGCACACCTCCTTTTCACGAATCCTCTCCCTTGTAGGCGTATGGGGTCTAACCCTGAGACGCAATAATCTCCCGTCCCTAACTCAGACGTACACTTAATAATTAGCAATAGGGTAGGTAAAAAAAAAAATTTGGCTCTAGCCGAAACACTTCAGTCGTCCGCACACAGGGCTAGAAACAACACCGTTAGCTACTCTCTACACTACTCCAAAAGGCCAACAGGTACACTGCACCTAGGGCGCCCTGCCCAGACTGGTTATGTGGGAACTCGGAAAAGGTAGGAAATAGCCCACACTACCACTCGTTTTCCAGGCCGAGCGACACATATGCCAGTCGAGATAGGGATCGGGGAGTTAACTAAACTAAATAAACTAAACTAAACTAAATTGATGATAATAAAACCTTTTAATAAAGAAAATAAAAAAAAACACTTTATAAAAATATGATACACAAAAATACATTAAAAAGATATATGTGTATATATATACATATATATATACTATACTCAATACTAACAATTCAGAATGACGCACCGACTTGATAGTCTGTTTCAGGTCGGGAAGAAGAGGATCCCTGTGGTGGGGGTGTTCTGTTTTGACTAGATTCTAAATAGAGTCTGGCACCAAGGGCCCCTCTAGCATACTAATAATGTTTCCTAAATATCACTACACGACCACACGATGAAACATACCTCGAGGGCTGCCCCGGGAGACTAGGGACTCACCTAGACATTACATGCGAGATTAATTAGCACACTTGAACACAACAGGCCAACATGTTAGACAGACATCATGACACTGACATTCACTACCCTGCCGAACACAAAAACACGTAATGTTACTTTAAAATGGGCAACACTAATAAACAGCCTTAATACGGGTCCGGTGCCCAAAAAAACACAGCTACACGGCACCCCGCCGCCGACCCAATGATTTGAGTATGTGTCGGGGTGCATTTATTTTACAAACAGCCTGTGAGTTATGGGAGCCAAGGCTCCCGGTCTCACGACACCAAGGCCATTCGGTGGCATATGAGGGTTCGGGAAATCCTCGACGCGGTTCAAACCCAAAAGCCTAGAAATTGAAAATCTATTTTTATTTTGAAACAGTATTTTTATTTGGCCGCATGTAAATATGTATTTCTGTTTTAACATTGTGTACGTGTACTTACAAGGCCATATTACTCTTTGCAGTTTTGATCGTTGGGGGTAGTTTTAAGTGGCAGTACGTCTGATTTTTAATTGTAACTCTCGTGATTTTTGAGCTTTTAAAGAACATCTTGTTACAAGACGTCAGGCAGCCAGCCCAGGTGGGCTGTGAACTAGGCATTAAATTATATTTTTATAGGGAAGTCCGAGTTTGCACCTCTTAAATTGCAGGCCGTCTAATAGAGACGAAGACGCGAGGTGTTTTAAGCAATAAGTAGGCATGTATAGCCTCCCTTCGCGTAACTTTCAGAGAGGTTAGCTAGGACTCGTGAGACGTCCGTTAAGGTGCCATTGAATAATATGTTAGAACAGTAAGCCGTGCGCTTACATATAGGGAAGCCGTCACCCAGTGCTGCTGCGCATCAAGAGATGCCCGCCCCGTCGGCGTTCTTAAATATCGGGAACTTCAAGATTTTAAAATTCTACGTTTTGACTATTAATTTCAGCTAAGAAACTCCAAATAAAGTTTTCACATCACCACCGCTAATAAATCTTCTACATTTCTCACGCCGCCATGTTGGTTTTCTAACGTATGCGACTTTTTCCGGCATTTACTACGGCAAACCTAAACTGAATCCTTGCTCTGTCTCTAGCTAATTGCAAAAGTATTGTTTAAAGTAAATATTTTTGTAAGGAACATTTAGAATTTTTGACGTGATCTTTGAACTTTTTAAGTACAAATTTTTTTTACCATCACGAGGGCTCTAGTGTTTCAAAGGCCACTGCTACCCCGAGCAGAATATTATTCCAATTATATGGTTAATATTTTCGAAGCAATTGATAATCTGCTAATTTGTAATATGCCATCTAGATGAGGTGTTTTTTTTTGTAAATGTATGGTTATTCTGAGCACAATGAAACCTACAGATATCTTTTTTAACACAGTCGCCCATTGTTGTCATTTCGTAGTAGTGACAAATTTTTCTTCTGGTGTTCCTGTTTGTTCATGTATTTTTCCTGTCCACAAGATTTTTGCTACCAGACTGTTGTGTTGCTGGATGTACAAATGTTACATGTTACGTTATATTGGTAAGACCAAGTGTGTGTGTGTATTCCTATTTAAAGTCTGGATGGGGTCGTGCAAAAGTAACTCGTCAGACTGCCTTCAAGTGTCACTACAGTGGATTTTATTTCCAGTTTTCACACTGTTTTTGAGTTACCAAGGAGTTAAAGGGGCATTAATTATGATTTTCAATAGGCGCACCATTCTACCTAGTACTCAGTTTGGACGATCGTGACTGCGCACCAAGGGTTGGCAGTTTACCCTGAAAATTCGTTACACATACTACAGCAGTCGCAACGTCATCTTCATATACACAGAGGTATACATAACCCCTTTCTCTCCCAGTATATTATTATTTTGCATTCTGTCGTTGTAACACCTCTTCACACATTGCTGTCTGTTGTGTATGTTGTGAGTGTTTGCTGTGTGCATTGTTGCTGTGGCGTCAAGTCTTTACGTTACGTTACGTTACGTTACAAGTTAGACGATAAAGTTGTAGGGAAATCAAAATAGGTGTCTTCCAAAGAAAATTTTTTATACCTGAAGAAACTTTTCAGTATGAAGAATTTATTCACTTGTTATACTCACTATGTAGCTACAACTTTTTAAAAATAAATAACTTATTTTATATAAATAACTGTATTTTCCCCTTAAATTACAACTCGCATAGTGTAGCATATTTTTCGGAATAAATTAATCCAACTGTTTTCGAAATGTAAGCGTTTTTTTAATATACTCAAGTACAGTACACATGTAAATATTCACGTTTGCTGGATAGTTCCGCCTGGACTATTCTATTTTTTGTCAAAGAGTCTACTTAAGCATTGAAAAAGGAAATGAAGAAACAGTAATTTAACCCATATATCACTATCATTACTGAAAATGTACCTTCTCAAGCATATTTCTGTACCTACGTTTCACTGATCCATTTCGAATGTAGCGTGTGCTGGTTTTGATATGAGTTTTTATCTACTGCAGCATTTTATTGCCTGAATGTCGATATTATATTTATCCTCTCCACTTATCAGCATCATCAGCACAGTAGTTATCAGGTTTTATCGGCAAGAGATAACAGCATGGGAAGCTCTGCCACGCTAGTGGTATTTTGCTGGGCAACATGTTGAGGTTACGGCAACTGGTTCTGTGTATAGCACTGACGAATACGTGGACACCTGCCATCTTAGCAGGTGAGATGCGAAGTTTGTGTGAATTTATTTGACATTTTACTAACAAAGCTTGTACGCTTAATACCACATGAAACACCATTTAACTTAGTCTTACTGTTACCTAGGTTTAAGCGTTTCTCAGCTAAGGCATTGCATGCTCTGTCGTTTTTAAACGTCATTCGATTTTACTCAACTGTCTTATATCCACCCCTTCTTGTCATCCATTTTTATGTATTTTCTTATGTAATTCATCTTCACATACGCTTTTCGTTCTTACTCATTCCGTTACATGTTTTTCAGCTTCCCCCTCCTCTCAACGGTATTATTTATTTTCTCTCATCCTTCGTCTATGATGCCCTTAACGAACAAGCTGCTTCGGTCCTGTAATTCTCGTTGCCGAGCCTCCTATAACCATCTGAATTTGTCACTTGATATTTACTTACTTCATTAGTGAAATTCTAATGGACCTTCTCAACATCCATTTTAACTACGTCGACTTCCTTGTTTACTTTTATTATGTAATCACTCATGTTTACGCTTCGTAGAATCAATTACTTTTGTCAAGAATCTCACATATATTATATTTTTGGCATATTGTTATTTGTCTAATTCAAAGAATAATATTAACAGATTTTCTCTCCGAACAGTTGTAAGGCCTACTTCCTCCTCATCTGTTCCAATGTCGTTGAATAACATTCCAATATATTTAGACTTGCTAATACTTTTTCTGTGATAGCGCGCATCATACTCGGTGATTAAATGCAATCCGAGGGGCCTGTCCTAATAATTGGTATTTAAGCTGGCTATCATCTATGAAACCAAAAATTATAAACATGGAAACAATCGTTTATAAAATACATGTTTAACAATTAATTTTCTTACAATTTTTTTCTACAGGTGCTTCCAATTGGAAAACCTGCGTGGATGATGGCAACTATATCTATACCTATAAAATATTTGCAAATCACCTGTAGAAAAAAGTTCGTAGGAAAATTAATTATAAAATATTTATTGAATAGGCATTTGTTTCCATGTTTATAATCTTCTGTTTCATAGATGATAGTCAACTTGAATGCCAATTGTTAGGACAGGCCCCTCAGAATGCATTTGATCACTGATTATGATGCGCACTATTGTAATTTTCTTATATTTTAGCGTTGTAACAGCTGATTTACGGCAGGCCTATTTATAATAATTTTACGTTCTCAGTCACATGGCTCTTCATAACGTGTTATGAAGACGTTCGAAAATAGGCGCTTGAATAAAAATCTGGTCGTAAGAAATTCGTTTTCTTTGCTTACGGCTAACTTATTTTCTCACATCAGCTCAAAATATACTAATTATTTATCGCATTCTGATTTCTCTGAAAAAAAAATTATAGAATGATTTTTACAGCAGTCAACATATTTGTGTGGTGTGCAAGGTCAATTCGAAAGTGGACAGAAATACAAAAGACCCCGGAAGTAGGCAAATGTAAAAACCTGAAACATTTATTTTCAATGTTTGAGACCATATTTAACTCATGTAACTGCAGTGCAGGTGGTGTATAATCTACTATGTTTATGCTATAAATTTTATTATATTTACTATAATATTTTGGCAGTTAATAAAATTATAAGAAGAGAAACTTACAGGTTTTTTCAAGTTTCGGCTGCGCAAATGGCGTCAACTGAATTTANGTTCGCTTTACCTTACGAACTATGTAAGATTGTCCCGTTGTGCATGCTTTCCATTCTGTCTTATATTGTTGTGTAGGATAGCGCCCAGTAAAATGCAGTGTGCCTCGGAGCGAGAACGACAGCACACTTAGACGCTTTCGAGCGGGAGATCGCATCGTAGGGCTGCGGGATGGTCGCTTCGCTGTACTGCGCGCCATGCTATCCGTGCGGATATCGCCGTGGCACGTTGTTGCCGACAGAAGGCACGCACATACGACACGCAGGATCTGGGAGAGCGCCACGAACCACACAGAGGGAAAACCGACGAATTGTCCGACATACGCGGAGTGCCCCAACTGCCATGATTGCGGACATCCAGCGAGCAGAGATGCCCACCTTGCAGTATCCTGCAAGTGCCAGTTCCGTTGGCAGATGTCTGCACGACGCAGGGCTACACGCACACTCAGGCCGTTACGACTGCCCTAAACACCACATCGACGTCACCACAGAATGCAATAACTTCGTGGCCGACTGCCATGGAGTCATGCAGAATGGTAGCGGGGGGAGGTGTTTAATTAATGTGTGACATCAAACAGGCTATAAAACTACGCGTAAAAACGTATGCCATATAGTATGTGTTGAACGTTAAAATCAGGGTAAAAGCACGAAATCGTGGTTGTGTTTTAAAGGATTTTTCGATGTCATGTCAATGTAAAAGGCATGTGAAAGCAGTAAGTAGATGAGTCAGTGATTCAGTCACTCAGAGCACGATTTCACCATTCGAACGGCACTGGAAATAAACATGTAACTACACTGCGGAATATAAAATTACATTGCATGGAAACTATTGAATATAACGTTTTCGTAGTTCTGCAGACGTCATGTCATAACAAAAGCAAATTAACCTATGAAACATGGCCCGAATACCGCTGAAGTAAGTAAAACCACTCAGACCTTTAAAATGCACAAATCATAAACATAGGTAGCAAAGCCAGGAAACGAAATCTAATAAGAATTGCATACTCACGAATCCAGGTGGTGTATGTTCCAGACACCTTGTGTTATTAACTCCCTCCAAAAAATGTCAAAACTTGGAATGACAGCTACATAAAATCCGGTATCTACAAAATATCGGCCGACCANTCACTCAGAGCACGATTTCACCATTCGAACGGCACTGGAAATAAACATGTAACTACACTGCGGAATATAAAATTATATTGCATGGAAACTATTGAATATAACGTTTTCTTAGTTCTGCAGACGTCATGTCATAACAAAAGCAAATTAACCTATGAAACATGGCCCGAATACCGCTGAAGTAAGTAAAACCACTCAGACCTTTAAAATGCACAAATCATAAACATAGGTAGCAAAGCCATGAAACGAAATCTAATAAGAATTGCATACTCACGAATCCAGGTGGTGTATGTTCCAGAAACCTTGTGTTATAAACTCCCTCCAAAAAATGTCAAAACTTGGAATGACAGCTACATAAAATCCGGTATCTACAAAATATCGGCCGACCANAACTCCCTCCAAAAAATGTCAAAACTTGGAATGACAGCTACATAAAATCCGGTATCTACAAAATATCGGCCGACCAACCCCAAGCAAATGGGAACCTTGAAAACTGGAAATCCTTTTACACGTCAGCGTATTACAATTATAAACTGAACAAAAAATCTACAAAACAAGTGAAGACCCCGCGAGACCCTCCGGCAGATAAAAAAGATCAACTAAAGTGGATCGAACAATTTTTTTTTAAGAAATAGATCAAAAACCAGCAAAACTGAAGGACAAGGCCAGTGCCCACACACATACTGAACAGAAACTTACACGTCTGTACGCGACTACTTGCAGATATAAAGTGAATCAAAGATCACAACGAACCATGCTCGTATACAAAAACCAAGCACGAGTAAAGCGCTGCGCATGAGTGCAGACGAAGTTNTTAATACAACTAATTAGCCTACTTTCCTTTACATTCATTTATGTAAGTCATTTCGACGAGGTTATCAAAAGTTTAAATAGTAGGAACTTACAAGATCTCGTGTTCTGTGAATTGTATTAATCTGGAGGAATTTTCCATCAGATATGATGGTAATTGGTAACGAACTTCCTGTGATTTGAAACATAACTTTTTTTTTTGTGACGCTTCATTCCAAAATGGATGACGATAGAAGCTATTAATTAGTGAATGTAGTGTACAACACACGAAGTTATGTTCGAATCGTTCCAGAAATACAGCATATGACGCTTTCGTAAATAACAAGATCGCCATTCTGAAAATAATTTAATGGTATATGAACATTTTAGTTTCCATTTCATTGCACTGCTTGCATGCCAAATTTTGTGGGAGCATGTTGATTATATCGATTATTGTGTTTAGTGTACACAATAAGAACTGCCAGCACAAAAATGTTAGGTTATAATCTGTTAAATGGTTCCAGAGAACCTGCATGTAAAACAATGTATAATAAGGCCATCATTTTTGAAAACATTTAACTTATCCATACAAAATTTCTAAATTCAAGTGATTTAACACTGTTCTTTTTGTACGCCAAATTAGTTCGAATACGTTTTGTCAGTTTATGAAATATGATATAAATTATACTAAACGCGTGGCTCACACTGCGGAGTACATATATATGTATATATGCATATGTATATATGTATATTTATATGATTAAGTGAATTTAACGCTCCCAATTAGTACTAACAGCGTACCGAGTATAGTAGAAACAGGTCTCTACATAGCACACATACACACGTAAGAAATTCATAAGTCCGCCATTGTGAAAATAAGCGCGTTTAGCACTAAAATCATTTCAGTTAAGGTGGTCTAACATAGCACTAACTTGATTCGCAAACTTGGCGGGAATCGACTGAATAGCTCCAGATATGACGTTAAAGCCGTATTTTTCATGTGGAGCTATCTTACAAAATGGCTGACTAAGATTGTGTGATTTTATGAACTCGGTGCTGGCACTGTAAACTGTTACCGTACTGATTTTGGTTCGAATTTGTTTAATAGTGCCTGAGGTACGTCATAGCCCTCAACATTTTTAAAGAGCTGCCATTTTGAATATATGTGCGCTGCGTGTTGAAAATTGTAAAACTTTGATATCCTTGTAGGTATTTTAAGTAGGTCTATATCCAGTTTGGCGAAATTCCGTGCACCGATTCAAAATATATTTGGAAGAAAAATACAGACAGACACATATGCAGACCCATGTTTAAGTATTTATGGTAAAGTAATAACTATTAAAATCAACGTTTGAAAATTAATTGTTCGTTACTGCGTGTATTTCAACGGACACACTGACTGGGATGTTGTGTGCAAAGTTGGCAACGAGATAAGAAAAATAGTGCCACATATTTACGTCGTACTTAAAGGCTGACGCTTAAAATTATGGTCAGTGATTTATTTAATCTTGGTTCTGTTTGTTTCGTGCGGAGAAGTGTACAAATATTGTTTATTAGAAGCATATTTACATTTCTGACGATTCCACAGTTACACTTGCCAATGTTAATTATATATGTGATGGAAGGGGAAAAGAAGTTCAGCATATTCGGCAAGAGAAACGAAGTTGCCGTTTTGAAAACAAATTTCTTATTCATTGATAATCTCTTGGTTCAGGCGGACTGACGTAGTTATATGTTTGTACTAAATTTTACGGGGCTCATTTCAGCAGTTCCTGGAATATATATTTTTTTTTCACCAGGTGGCACTACCTTATGCTCCTTTCACACGTGACGGGTGCGGCCTAGAGACGCGGGTCACACCAAATGTACGAGGCGTGCTCCACCAAGTAGGTGCGTGTGCGATCTGCTCGCATCCAGTAGAACAAGCACGTGTTTTGTCAGTGCTAATGGTTGAAAGGAGAGTTCGTTTATTTCATCTACCTTACCTGCGGAAGAGGAAACAGCGTGGGGATGTGTGGCTGCATCCTATTGATGTGGAGAGACTAGAACGTAGGGCATTCAAAGGACTTTCTTATAAACTAAGAAGAAATGATGAGGACGAATTCTTTAATTTTTTTCGTGTGAGAATGCCTACATTTGGCGAATTTCTGCAAAAGCAGTCCTCACACCTTTAGAAAACCATAACGATCATGACATATCGCATCTCACCTGAGAAACTCCTAGCTGTTACCTTGAGGTTTTAACCGATTTTTAATAAAATGTTATGATTTGTATTTATTCCAACACGATACTGTCAGTTATTGTACTCATCGATGTGGACTATTCGTTAATTTTATGTTAAGGAAATGTGAAAGAAAAAGGATTCATAAAATAAAAGAAGTAATTGTTTTAAGACATCTGCCTATGCTAAATTTTAACGAAATTAGTATGTTGAGAACACATTGTTACGTCTTTGCAGGTTACAAATAAAAAAAACTAATTTTACCTTGTCTGTAACTTACAAAAGCAAAGTTTTAAGTTATATGGTAACAAGTTATTAAAGTACCATATAATAGTATTCAAATCAATTTAAATCTTAAAGTGAAAATTAAGCTTATTATTTTGGAAGGATTCCAAAGTACAAATCGATAACTGTGCTACTGTCATTTTACAATGGTGATAAAACACAGGTGGTAGTCTGGGATGATGACTCAATGTCAAGATACGTCACAGGCGACTGATTTCCAGAGACTGGAGGCTGCCATGCAGAAGTGCCATGTTGTGCGCATAGCATGTCTGTGTGACTGGAAGCAGCAGGAATGTATGCAACGTTGTGGCACGTTTGAGTTTGACTCAGACTACCACTTTTGAGGTCTTGTATCAAGGTAATGAAACCTAATTGGAACTGAAGCATCTCATCTTCTGTAAAGTCTTTTATGTTTGGTCTAGTGCTCTTGAGGAAGTGCATTTTGGGGTCTGCGTCTTTCCAAGATATGCGCCTCTAAACTTAATTAGTTTGTCTTACTTTTAGGCTTGTTTGTGCTTCCAGCGATTTCTTTTTGATACTGTTGTTCGAAATTGTCATTTTCTGCGTCACTAGTTTTCGTCTCTTGTAAAGGGTCATGAGGCCCTACAATATCTGCCGAGAAACTTGTTTGTGTTTCGTTTAACGTAGCTGTTTTATTTAGAAATGAGAGTTTCTCACGATAGACATAGTGTTTAAGAACCGTAACAGGGTATCCAGATTTTACTTGCTCAGCTACTTCCTTGTAAGCTTTAGCCCACTGATCACGGATGTTGTGCTAGTTTCTCATGACTATTTTGCCTGAAACAGATTAAAAAACACATCTTGTTTGCTATTTTAAGATATTCATTTAAAATGAATATAAAAATCATTACTTGAATAACGATGGACAGAAACTCTTTAAATAAAACGTAAACATATGCTGAAACTTTGCTCATAACATGTAATTATGTGAAAAAAAATTTTGTAGTCAGAAAAATATTTAAGACAACAAAAATGTGTTTCTATTTGGCGAAATTACAAATATAAACTAGTAGTCACAGAATATTTTGTAGGATTAAACATCTTTTGGAATTTAACAGCAAAATTTTGTATATTGCAGGGAATATTAATTTCAGTTTACAGACATATTGTTTGACTCTCATTTTTTTATAAGCTTACAAATTAATTCCTTAACTGACACTATAAATTTATTTCCCCTGATAGTAATTTTTTTGTAGATATAACTAAATTTTTTTCTTAGTTTGCTGAGTACAGAAATTTACATTTCATTTACTCACCACGGGATTTTTTCCCAGCTTCAGTCATTTCATTGAACTGTGGATTGAAATCTGAAAATAACAGTCCTCCATGCCTCCATGGTCGTCACACGTGAGTTGTAATATGTTGGTGTTTTGTCCCAGAAGGCAGGTGTTTGGGAAATTAGTGATAACAATTGTTCGAAATCGGTATCATTCTCTCCAGCCATTTTTACACGCAGAGTACCGAGCACAGGCCGAGGAAGACACTTGACAAGCTGTCAATTCAAGCGCTAGACACAGGCTGAGTAGCTGCGGGCGCAACCCCCGCCAGCGTCGTGTGAAAACCTCCACTCGGTACCACGGTCAAGACACGTAGCAACGGGTGCTGTCCGCCAACAGTCCTGACATGCGCAGGCGTGTCCGGGCCCGCGCCCACGCCCGCTTCCGGTGAGTACCTCTACTTCCCGCTACGTGTGAAAACCTCCACTCGGTACCACGGTCAAGACACGTAGCAACGGGTGCTGTCCGCCAACAGTCCTGACATGCGCAGGCGTGTCCGGGCCCGCGCCCACGCCCGCTTCCGGTGAGTACCTCTACTTCCCGCTACGTGTGAAAAGTTGCTGCGGGCTCGCGCCAGCGTTGCCAGACGTCCCGATTTTTAGCACAAAATTAAACGTCCCGCGCGGGACAGGCTCAGTCCCGCTTTTCGGGGATTACTCGACGCTGCGGCGCGGTGACGCGGGCGACACAGGCAAATGTGTTAACTGGCCGGCGCAAAGTGAAAGAAAAACAAGCGTGCGCGAGGGCGTGACATTTCTTCTCTTTCGCTCCTTCGCTATTAATCAATCATTCGTTTGTTTCTATCCATTGCACCATCACCCACGATTACGTGCGAAATAATACAAAGGTACCTAAATATTGCATTTCTTTATTAGTTTTGTTTGAATGCGTAAGCTCTGAGCAGTGAGTTGCGTCATTTAATTACATTAAACAAACAAAAGAAAGCTTTTCTTCCATGTTTTTTCTTAAAACACTGGAGTTAATTAAACTATACGTATTAGAATCGTTTAAAGATGAATGAAGAAGTCGATAGCGTTGTTTCGGATTTCTCGGAGCCGGAAAACATCACACCCAAGAAGAAAGCCAAACTAGTAAAACATCGCCTAACGAAATACAGTACAAATTGGGAGGATGATTATAATTGACTGTGTATTGAGGAGTCGAATGAGTATAAAGCTTACTGTAGACTGTGTAAAAATAGTTTAGTATTTCTCATGGCTGAATAAATGATGTAGTGAAGTACTCAAATACAAGTACTCACTCGAAGATCGCTAGTTCTCGCGCTGCAAGAATTATAACCAGCTATTTCCAGACACCAGGTACTTCCACTTCTGATCGTGATCTCAACGATATTATGTATAAAACGTCAGCCGTAGAAATTACTTCGATATATCACACTGTTAAACATTCGTTAAGCTACAATAGTATGGATTGTTTTCAAAAGTTATTGCCCCTCATGTACGCAGATTCCAAGATAGCTAAGAATGTTAAATGTGATAGGACAAAGAGTGAAGCGATAGTTTGTGAAGTATTGGAGAAAGAAGCTTTGAAGGATGCAACACAAAATTTAAACGAAGATTTATTTTTTTCGATTTCTACGGATGCCAGCAATAAGGGAAACCGGAAAATGTTTCCGATATGTGTGCGATATTTCAGTTTTGACAAAGGCATACAAAACAAATTACTAGATTTTGTGGAGAGTAATGATGAAACAGCCGACCAAATAACAAAGGTACTTTGTGAAACATTGGATAAACATAAATAAAAATTATTACAAGTAACTTCATATGGCGCTGACAATGCAAATGTAAACTTTGGTTCAAATCATTCTGTTTACACGAATCTCGTTGCCAAGAACGAAAAAATATTAAAAGCTAACTGTTCAGTTCACATCTTGCATAACATGAGCAAATTTGCATGTGATAGATTAGAGGTCGACACAGAAGCTATCATATTAAAAATATATTGCCATTTCTCACATTCAGCTAAACGTCGTGCGGAATTGATGGAAATATTTGAAACTACGGAAATGGAGTGGGTCGAATTATTGCGTCACGTTAATAAAAAATTTCTGTCTCTCTGTCCTGCTGTTGAGATAGTAATCAAGGTCTGGCCTGCTTTGAAACGTTACTTTGATAAGCCAGGATTATGTGCGAAAGCCATTGAAAAGATTTTTCACTCGGAAGAAGAGGAGACAAAAACTCTAGCCTACTTGCATTTCGTTCATAATGTGATGAGTGCTTTTGGTACCTTAATGAAAGAGTCTCAGGGAAATGATATTGCCATAACAGAAATGCGTGAGTCATTATGCCTCTTCCGCTCAAGGTTGACTCAAAGGCAAAAGGATTGTTTTTTCGGCTACCAGACGAAACAGACTTTAAATAAATTGGTTGAATCTGAACAGACCAAAGCCATCGAAGACTTCAACAATTTTTACACAAATTGTCAAACGTATATAGACGAATGTAATAATTTTTCAGATGAAAATATTTTCGCTAAACTAGAATTCATAAACCTGAAAAATGAGCTTAGTTTTGAAATGGTTGAGAATGCTGTATCTTTATTAAACTTGACAGACGATGTTTCAGTAGATAACTTATATGAAGAATTTAACTTGTTGAAATCGTCCTTGGACGTAATAGTGGAAAAGTGTAAAGACACCACTGCCCAGAAATGGCACCATTTCTTTAAACAGTTTCCAAAAAATGATACCAAGAATATGTTTAAAATAGTTTCCTTCATATTAAGTGTCCCAACATCAAACTTCTCTCCCGAACGCGTTTTTTTCCCAAATAAATTTAAAATGGTCGGATGCCAAAAATAAATGCTCCGTAAATTTAATGAAACCAGTATTACTCATCCAATTCAATCTGGAGCTAACCTGTGCAGAGTTCCTCAACTATAAAAGAAAAAAAGGAAACTTTAAAAGCAGTTAAATCTTCAGAGAAATATAAATAAGTAATTCGTAAGTAATGTATTACTTATTTTAATTCCTAAGACTTAACTACCTTACAGGGTAAACCAGACAGTTATTGTTATTAGTATAGTAACTTATTTTCATTAAAAAAAACATTTTCTTTGGCTATCTCTCATAATTGTAACTTAATTTGAAACTCAACTATAAGGATAAGTAAAAACAAACTACTCGTTATACTTTTTTTTTATTATAACCCGCTTTTGACGAAATAATCCCGCTTTTTTTACTCAAAAAGTTTCAAAATCCCGCTTTGCCCGAAAAAAAATCTGGCAACGCTGGTTCGCATGTACATGCGAACGCGGGCAGCACCCACCTCGTGTAAAAAAGGGTCTTACCGTTAGACAAAGGAGTCTACGGATTAATGAATTTAATGCGCACCTGCATACCAAATTTGGTTTAAATTAATTTAACTGTTCGATAAATATGATGTACTAACCAGGAATATTTACAATGCTGCCATTAGGAAATGAGTACCCATAATGTACTAAATCAAACAATTTTTCACAGCCTGATGTTTTACTATTTTAATGCCAAATTCGGCTGTAATCCGTAGAGTTGTTCCCGAAGTGTAATGCCAGAGCTCAATTTTTTCAGGCGGCGCTATCTTACAAAATGGAGAACGAATGAGTCTGCGAGTTATCGTATTTAGTGTTTGTTATAGACAATACCATCACAGCAAGTTTGGTTGGGATACATGTAATGTTTCTGTATATATCCATGTAAATTATAACCTATCATATACATGCTGTCTGCACCACCACTACCGTTTGAAATCTCCAGTGGGAGCTAAAAGTATTTGTTGTTACTATTTATTCTGAAAGTCTCAAGCACCAGTAGAGCTTCTGTTTCGCGTACATCTATCTACCTTCAGGTGTTGGTTTACTAGAAGAAAATTTAAGAAGTTAAAACGCATTGTTACACTGGGCGATATTCGAACCTGTGACCTCGGTGAGAAGTACCACGAGGCAACAGGGATAGATGGCTTGCTGTTTCCATGAGATTTGATATTCTATCCCGAAGATACATTAAGTGAGAACTGTTTACTACATATGTCTCACAAATGCGCCTTTCCTCTCTATGTTCAACGCAGACAAAGACCCTAACTTAAATTCTCAGACCTCAGCAGGCTTATTGGATAACGATTTTCTCTGATGTGCTACAATCTAGGATGTGTGTATAACGCTATGTGCACTCACGACGTTCGAGATCTCAGTCATTGTAACAGCCTGAGCGCTCGTTTTCTTGGCCGCAGTTGCGCACAAATGCTCTAAATTTTGCTCACTTTTGCTTCCAGGAATTGAGTACTGTGTACATAGCTTAGTAATAATTGTAAAAAAAACTTCTTGTAACTTCCGTGTTTGCATTTTATCTTGTATTTATTTTATAAACACATCTCAAAACTTTTCAGAAAAATTTTCATCTTTGTTTTTTCGGTAGGTGTGGTATTTTAACACCGAAGCTTTAGACTTAAGTATTATATCAATGTTTCTGATCAAAATAAACGTGCACGAGTCATTAAGCACACATAAATTACTGTCAGAAGAAGAGTCGTGTTGACAAGTATCCTTCCGCTATCATTAAAATTAATTTCGTCCTACTGAAATTTGAGTACGTTCGCAGAAACATGTGCGCGAGAGTGCATTCACGACTGTGTGTTGCTAAATAGTCGTATGATCTACAGGATTAGGCAGAACACTGCATGGACGGAAAACAGTATTTTGTATCAAACAGATGAGATAGACGTTGTATTGTATTTCAGGCACTGGACGCACGGCGGAAGAAGTTGTAGAGTCTACTTTGCCACACGTCAATGAGAATAAAAACTTCAACACAAGCTCAGAAAATATAGAGCAGAAAATAATCGGCGGGAAACAGGTAGAAGACAACTCCAAGTTTGCGTACCAAGTAAGTACTTTCAGTGAATTGCGATGATAGAAAGACGATAAAGGTAGGTAAAGTCTGTCCACGGTAAAGTGAGTACTTTTGAAGCAAACCTTTGAAAAATATATCACTTGCCGCACCTACATGGATTCTACTGAATACACTGGCTTTCAGGCTTCCAGAGTTGGCAACGAATTTATAAAAATAGTTCTTAAACTTGGCACTGTATTGCGAGTGTTATGTTTAGATTTATGGCAACTGGAAGTCAGTATTTCTGATCTTATACACTATACAGTCCGATTCTTAACGAAGTTGCATTTCAAACAATTCCACTGTTTCAATTGGATGACGCACGAATCAAGTGATGAGGCTTATGACAATGTTAATGTTACGTATGGCAGAAAGATTCAAACTGAGAATACAAGTAGATCCTACGCAGGGCTTTCAAATGTGCTCAGTTAACCGTGAACCGCGTATACGTATGTATAACTCAATACCTCGTCGACAGTGAGGTTATTAGAGACGGGGCAAGTCACTCAGAGAAGCAAGAACGAGTTGAGTGGTTTCGATTTGCGCTTAACAGCGAGGCCTTGGGCGTTACGATGAGGGTGAAATGAGGTTAAGATGAAGCAACTGCGGAACACAAAGGTGGGGGAAACGGAAGTGCTTCGAGAAAACCCGCCGGCCAAAGGCAATGTCCGCCACGTCGCGTCACCGCGAATTGAACGCGATTCGCCTTGCTGGGAGGCAAGAAGTCTGACTACTTTTCTTTGTACCACCTTATAGGTTTTCTCAGGGTACCACGGCACCGTATAGTGTCGCCCTGAGAGGTTCCGCAGGTGAAGAAGCGAACTGAACTGGATCGAATTGTTAATTTGGTAAAGCTCTAACTGGCCTTAGATACTGAACAATCTAACTGGGAAGTTGACAAGGACAGTGTGGCACACTTTCTCCCCGCCTCTGCGTTGGCCGGGTGGATAAACGGGTCGTGGGGTCATTAATCCACCGAACAGTGTTTTGTGCGTGGCCATAATTCCCCTAGTGGGATCCCCCACGAACGGCGAAGAGGGAGAGAAGGGTTTTAAGCCAGTCTGAGGCCTACGGCCTCAGGCTGCCCTGAGGCTTACTGGTGGTGGGACTTGGGATATTGTTAATCTAAGTGCAAGCATTTGTGCTTATAGTGTGGGGACTCTTTATTGAGCACACGTAGAGTCAGTGAAGTGAAGTGTTGTGTTTTAATTAAATAGTGCAACAAACAAAAAAGTGAGAAGAGAGAAGTTACACAGTGTGCGTTCCGCATTTGCGGATACACTATGGCGTCGGGAAGCCCGCGATGGCAACCCAACCCTGCGATGACTGAGGCATTGGGCATAACCACCCATGAGAAGCCCAGGTCTTTAAAATAAAAGAGAAAGAGCCTGACCAGCTTCTTGAAGAGTGAGTTCATTGCCAGAGAAGTGACTGATGCGGCAATAACGAGGTTGATGGATCCCCAGTTTAACTGGGCTAGGTGCACAATGTCGTCCGGTAAAAAGAGGATCTACCGGAAGATATTGAAAAATATCAGAGGCGTAAAGACAGGAATAGTTGACTCGTGGCTCCAGGAGGTCTATGATGAGGACCGAATGGAAAACTCCGAGGAAGAGAAAACAGAACATTCGGAGGTAGCAGGTTCTGAAGGGTCTGGAGAATTATCGTCCTCTGAAGAGGAAATTGACCTTAAACAGGCTTCCAGAATGGTGCAGGAGTTTACTCTTGTTGGCAAGAAGGGTAAGCCCCTAAAAAGTAGAATGTTCTTCCCGGAGTCGGAGAGTTTGGAAGCGGTGCCCAAATCGGCCATGGAAACTAGTGACATTGAAATGGAGCCAACACCTGGACCATCAACAAGTCAAGAAGCCTCCAAAGCGAAGAAAAAGCTGAGGTTTCAATTGAAAGAAACTGGTAATGACTCACTGGCCAATGCAGAATCAAGTGTTCGGGAAACACATGAGAACACCAAGGAAATGGTGTCCCAAATGATGGAGTGGATCTTGAACAAGAGTTCTAAGATAAACCCCACCCAAGCCAATTGGTTGATCCCGAGACTAAATCAGCTACAAGGCAATGTGGATGAAGTCCTCATGGAAAATTGCAAGCTGATCGGGAGATTACAGCAACTTGAAAAGTCGCAAACTATAAGGCAAGAGATCCTTAAACCGGCACCAACTGTCCCATTTATTAGAAGTTACGCGCAGGCAGCGGGGACAGATACTCTGAAACCAAAACCTGCAAAGAAAGTGGTCCTCTTGTATCCAGAAGCTGAAGGAAGTACCAGCACTCAAACAAGGGATAAGATAAAGAGTGGATTTAATCCTAAGGCTGAAGGATTACAAATCCGGAATATGCGTGGCATCAGGGGTGGTGGCATAATGGTAGAAGCAGGGGACGATAAAACCCTGGAAACATTCAGTAATGCCACGAAGATACAGGAATTGGGCCTCAAGCTAGAGGCACCAAAGAGACATGGGCCTAAAATCGTCATATATGACGTACCACGGAATGAAGATGGAACTGGATTGCCGGAAACGATTTTCAGGCAAAATTTTACTGGAACATGTGGTGGCCATAATCTGCAAAGTTTTGTTAAAGCCGTGACTGTAAGTCACAGAACCGGGAGACGGGACACGGACAGGGTGAACGCTGTGTTACAATGTGACCCACAAATTCGAAACGTGCTAATTCAGAAGGAAAGGGTATATGTTGGCTACGAAAGTTGCCGGATAAAGGACTACATTTCACTGTCATGCTGCTACAAATGCCAGCAATGGGGGCATATAGCAGGCAAATGTAGAGAGGCACAGCCAACATGCTCATGTTGTGGTGAGCAGGGTCACGAGTTCAAGAACTGCACCCACAAACAGAAACCAAATTTTAAAGAGATATGTGCCAACTGCCACAAAAAGGGAGAGCAAAAAGATCACAGAGTGGATTCTCGTGACTGCCCTGCATATCAGAGAGCCCTGTCCGTGGAACTCTCACGGATAGACTATGGTGTCTAATGCCCTAAGGTGTGGGCAGTTAAATATGCAACGGTCGGCGGCAGTGGCAGCTGAACTAAACAGGATTGTTTCGGAGCAGAGACTTGATGCTGTGATGTTTCAGGAACCATGCGTTCCTTTTGAGGATGTTATGGGCCTGCGGGGTGATGTATTTACTGTCGGTGCCCGCCCCAGGGCCGGGATACTGAGGGCTAACAAAGAAGTGGAAGTAATGGTTCTAACGAGTGTCTCAGACACCTACCACGTATGTGCACAGATAACCAAGGGCACAACTCAGGTCTGGATGGTATCCTCGTATTTCCGGTCCGGGGATGATGTGCAGATGCACCTCGATCGATGGGAAATCGTTATGGACACATTAAAAGGAAAACCTCTGATTCTAAGTGCGGATGTAAACGCCAAATCAGAGCTGTGGCACTCCCCCGTTGATGACGAAGCTGGAGACATAGTAAGCCAATTCCTCCTGGCAAATGATATGGATGTGGCAAACGAAGAAGGAAATCTGCCGACATTCGTCTCGCAGGCCCACGGCACACAATCATACCTGGATGTTACTGTGACGAACAGGAAAGCAAATAATACAATCATGGAATGGAAGGTGCAAGAGGAAAGCTCTAGTGACCATCGCCTGATTACATTCAATGTATTCACCGGTGGTAATGGTGAACGGCGACAGTTACAACAGATTGAAGGAGAGGTCCGATTTGTGCACAATATGGCAGATTGGGCGGCCTTTGATAGGACCCTGCTGGAAGAGATTGCTCAAATTGATGACCAAAATACAAATCTGAATGATCGAGTCAGCGAGCTCACAAGGATCATTCAAGACACATGCGAAAGGAATTTAAAGAAAACTTCTCGAGGACTTCCTAACCTATCTTGGTGGGATAGGGAATTGGAACAAGAGAGGAAATATTTAAGAAAAGTTAGAAGGCAATTACACCAGCTCCGTGGAGAAGAAAGAGAGCAATTCTCACGGGCGTACAAAACGAAGAAGCAGGCATATTTCAGCAGGGTTCGCATGAAAAAGAGAAAATCATGGGAGGATTTTGTAACTCGGGCCGAAAATGAGGATCCTTTCGGTATTGTGTACAAGTTGGCCTCTAACAAGACCAAGAGAGCAGTGCCACCACCATGCATGAAATATAATGGGAAGTTATTAACAGACCAGAAGGAGTCAATGGAGGTCCTGCTCCGGGCTCTCCTGCCTGGTGACTCCATGATGGAAGAGGGGGAGGAGCACACGGCAAAGAGACAAAGTATGGAAGTAATTCCAGAGGTGCAAATGCACCGAGTTCGAAATGGAAGAACTGAAGCAGATCGTCTATAAAATGAAGAACCGGAAAGCACCAGGAATGGATGGCATAACATCAGAGATACTTAAAAGGTGTTACTCAAGAGTTAAGAAGGTTCTTCTAGACATCTATAATGATTGTCTCCAAGCCGGCGTGTTTCCCTCCCCTTGGAAATTGGGATGCCTAAGAATCTTGAAAAAGGAAAACAAGAGAGATATTGATGACCCGAAAGCGTACAGGCCGTTGACATTCTCCCGGTACTTGGCAAAGTATATTAGAAGTTGATTAACAGACGTCTAATAATGGCCTTAGAAGCAGAAGGTACATTAAACGAACACCAGTATGGTTTCAGAAGAGGAACTGGCACTGACTTTGCGCTCCATGATGTGATGGAGAAGATCAGGAGTTCTCCTGCTAAGTACATGATGGCAATATATCTGGACATATCTGGAGCATTCGATAATGCCTGGTGGCCGGAGGTAATGCATCGGTTAAAGATTAAGAATTGCCCAGCCAACCTGTACAGGGTGGTCCTGGACTTCTTCCGCGGAAGATTGAGTATTTACTCATCCAGGACTGCACAAGTAAGAAAGGAACTCACGAAGGGATGCCCCCAGGGATCGGTCCTCGGACCTATCCTATGGAACGTCCTNGTATATGAGAAGTTGATCAACAGACGTCTAATAATGGCCTTAGAAGCAGAAGGTACATTAAACGAACACCAGTATGGTTTCAGAAGAGGAACTGGCACTGACTTTGCGCTCCATGATGTGATGGAGAAGATCAGGAGTTCTCCTGCTAAGTACATGATGGCAATATATCTGGACATATCTGGAGCGTTCGATAATGCCTGGTGGCCGGAAGTGATGCATCGGTTAAAGACTAAGAACTGCCCAGCCAACCTGTACAGGGTGATCCTGGACTTCTTCCGCGGAAGATTGAGTGTTTACTCATCCAGGACTGCACAAGTAAGAAAGGAACTCACGAAGGGATGCCCCCAGGGATCGGTCCTCGGACCTATCCTATGGAACGTCCTCTTCGATGGCTTCTTGGAGTTAGGTCTCCCTGCGGGGTGCACGGTTTTTGGATATGCGGACGATGGACTAATCCTAGTCTCCGGAAATGCAAGGAGAGAGCTAGAGATAAAGGCGCATGAAATAATGATTAAAACCTGGAACTGGTCTAAAAGCGTGAAATTGGAATTCTCGATAGAGAAGACCAAGACCATGTTAGTTAAAGGCAAATTGAA
>NQII01000758.1:54396-113405 GCA_002778355.1 Clitarchus hookeri
GGTTTTTGGATATGCGGACGATGGACTAATCCTAGTCTCCGGAAATGCAAGGAGAGAGCTAGAGATAAAGGCACATGAAATAATGATTAAAACCTGGAACTGGTCGAAAAGCGTGAAATTGGAATTCTCGATAGAGAAGACCAAGACAATGCTAGTTAAAGGCAAATTGAAGAGGAATCCGACCGTGTACTTCGGGGGGAGCCCTGTGCAATACGTAAAGGAATATAGGTATCTCGGAGTCATCATGGATGAAGACATGAGCTTCTTGAAGCATATCGAGTATGTGTCACGGAAGGCAGTCCTGGTGTTTCAAAAACTCAGGAGAATCGGCAATACCAACTGGGGCCTAAATTATGGCACTCTCAGAACCATATATAAGGCAGTGTTCGAAGCCATAATTACTTATGGCGCGGTAATGTGGCATCACCAGGCTGCACTTTCGTGGCATAGAAGAAAGCTTGTAAGTGCTCAGAGAGTGGCACTGCTGACCGTTACCGGAGCATATAAAACTGTGTCAAATGACTCGCTTCCTGTAATAGCAGGGGTCCTTCCAGTGGACTTATTAATAAAATATAGAGGACTCACAGCGGAGAGGGCTCGGGCCGGTAGGCTGTCTAAAGAGTATAATGATATGCTAATGGATGACATATTGGAAGAATGGCAGAATACATGGACAAATTCTTAGAAAGGTCGGCAAACTTTCGAGTTATTGCCTGACATTAAAGCCAGGATGAGCTGTAAGTGGATCACAGTGAACCACTACAGCATGCAATTAACAACTGGACATGGGAACTTCAAAGCAAAGTTGAACAGCCTTCGTCTCGTGCAATCTCCACTGTGTGATGTATGTGGTGTAGATGACACAGTGCACCATGTACTGGATGACTGTCTCAAGACAGAGGATCTACGAGTTTGGCTTGAGGAACAAACTCGGGAAATGGGCATTCACTGGAGATTAGAAGATGTAATGACAAATAAAGATCTCCATAAGATATGGAACGAATTCGCTACTCGAATTGGGAAACGATTAGAGGAATTCGACAAATGGTACCAGCAAATTTCTGATGATCCATGATGGGTAAATTGTGGAACCCGGATTGGTGAGGAGGACAGGTTTTTAAATGAGAAAATCGGTTAATTTACCGGTTACTGGTACCAAGAAAGTGAATGACCCTTATGAATGGACAGAAAAAGTGCAGCGCACTGTTTTACTCTTCGGAGTACAGTTACAGTGCGGGAGGTTTGGAGGGTGCGCTGGCCTTCGGGCCTTAAAAACCTGTACCACCTTATTGACAATCTTTTGACCGTTTTGGCAGAGTTGAGTGACATTATCTCATAAAGGATGATCCGTAAAAACGTACACAAATACACCCATTCCTTACCCAGGACTTGAACCCGGAACCGCACGCACCGCAAGTCGTTGTGTAGACAACTAGACCACATAAGAACCTGCCAAGCACCGCTCGGAGTTTTTTGGGGGGAAACAGTGGAAAATTAAATTATTATAGCCGGACCGGGAATCGAACTGGAGTCATACCGAAGAAAAAAACAACTTAAAATTTGACTTTACGTTGAGTGGTTATGCAGGAAGCGGCAAAAGTCAACGGGACTTCCAAAATTGTAGTGAGCTCCGAACAACGTGACGGTCCATTTTTGCTTGGTGAAACGGAGATGCTGCGGACTGGGTTATAGCCACTAACCGCTCGACCTCGCCACGTCAGCGTGACGCTTTAGCATGCATGACCACCCAAAACTCACTCAGGTTTTACAGTGCCACAGCGTAAATGAGTACGCAGAGACAAAATGGCGGGGCATTTACTTTGATGTGGGCGCCAGGCTCTGCAAACGGGCCTTGTGTCTGATTGGCTACTGCGTGCTGCGAAAGATCCCCTATTAGCTGGACTGCCGGTTGGCAATTAGGTCACCAGGATCTGCTTGCGTTCGAACAGTTTGCTGGCTAATGACGCAATTTTGCTGGCGTGTGAGGCTGGATTCTGTGGAATAAGAGGCTGTTTCATCTCTATATTTTGAAGTACTCTGTGACAGTGTCGTGAAGAAAGCCATATATGGTACGCGGTTAATTATGAAATTCTAAAATCAACATTTGAAAAACAAATCCTGCGCCTGACTGCACATATGTTTACAAAAATTCAAGACTGACTTGCTCCCACTATATTAAAAGTGTAATTTTTGAATTTCTAGACACGAACGTGACTTTTTTTTTTTTTTAGTTGTATGCTTATTAGTGTAAAATTTGGCATATTAGCAACAATTTACGTTAACAATTTCACAGTTTCGCCTAATCGGTGCTTGTTTGAATGTTAAAATTGTGTCAATGAAAATGTTGATTTTGCACATGATATAGGGATATAAAATGGCTGGAAACGTAGATCCAATGTGAGCCTTTCAAAAGTGTGGACATCTTAAAGCTTATACCAGTTAGTTATGCATAATAATGTCTTAAAGTGAATACTTATAATTTAGTGCTTTGTCGAAGAGGATAACTTTGTAACGTGGTAAGCTGATGTCCATGATATGGCACACCGTAAACAGCTGTGTAAATATTGCACGCTGCTCCCGCCACTAGGCAGATTGATAATTCAAGAGAGGCAACTTTTATCGTCTGGAGCCGGATGACCGGCATGACGAACCACACATATCGTTCCGACCAACTCGGGGAACTGATGAGGCGAGAGATGAGTTATGGGTGGGACGGTGGCGGAATCAACAGGAAATAGGAGATGAGAAGACCCTGAGAAAACCTTATCACCACGGCAGTGTCCGCACGCTCCCAACATGAGAATCTCCCTCGGGAAATTTCCAATGAAGGGGTTACTTGGCACCTCAAGGGACTGGGATCTCCTGATGCTAGCCAGCTGCACACCTCTAAAAATCGAGATCTCACTGTCAGACAAGTGAAATTAAAACAGTGGATCAGTCCTAGAAATACCGCAAAGGGAATATGATGTAGAGTGCGCATGCTAGCTACACATTAACCATCTCTGCACCGCAACACTGAACGGCCTATTTCTTCCATTTGAACTGACAAAACTGCGTGACTTTTTCTAAGATAAACATACTGTTTGCGTTCATAAGAGCTTTGATATGTTAGCACACTAAGTTGATTATGCTGTAACACAAACACGAATTATGTTACGCAAAATATTTATTTTTCGTAAATAAACCACACATAATTTTTGAACACATTATTTTGACAGTTCTGACGGCAATTCTTGGGTCAACGTTGTGGAGATGCACAGAAGAAAAAAAATCACTCTACCTCGTGTGTAGTGTGTGAGAAATACAGAGGTATTTGTGAAATGGACTTCACTGGCTTTCAGTCATAACTTACTGATGATTATCTTTATGTACAAGGAACTTGGGGAGTTAATATTAAGGAAGTGCTACATCACCCCGAATAGGGATGGAAAATCATTTGCGGAAATTCGCTCCCATTGCAGCCGGTGGGGGTCGAACTTGTGAGCCCCTGAATCCGAGTGAGATACGCTGCCGCATAACTAGATACGCTGTAGTTTACTGGCTTATGTGATTTTCACCGTTTCCACTTCAGAGCGTGTTTTCTACGTAGTGAAATTTTTTAGAATGAGATGAGCCTTTGGTACTTACGTTCTACAACGGTCAAAAAATTACGTTCAGTTTTGTCTGATTAGACTTGATGAGTGAAACCATTGTAAGACCTTGCAATTTGAGAGCAGTCAACTCACCGAATAATGCTCATATGTGTTGTCCTATTATCGTCAAATACAAGTAGTCCCATCAGACTGTCTTTGATAGTTTATTTGTTATTCCAGTTCAAAGAGTTTAAACATTAATTTGGGAAACTAATAAACCCAAACTGTATAATATGACATGCCGGGAAATATCGTTAAAATTAAACAAAAAAAAAAAAATATATTGTATATACATATGTTGTAGCAGCTTCTGTTTCTGTATAAAACATTCTTTTTTATTCCATCAATTTAGGAACAATAATTCTTTACCATATGCAGGCAGTTTCGCATGTCTGTGTCAATGTTCCATATATGATTAATATTGTTGTTTTAAATAGGCACAATGTTGGACACATTTTTGCGACTACATGTTCCCTGTACGGAATGTCTTAGTTTCGCGCCCTCGGGTCAACAGTTCGTGAATCTTGGATGAAAGTGGAGATGAAAATCTTAGGGACAAGATTGCTTTATCACGCGACCTCTGCGGGCTCAAGTCACGTCTCACAACTTATCTTTGACTTAAAAAATATTTACTCTATATTTTGATTTTAATTGTATTAATTTTATCCTAACTCATGAACCACTGTAATATGTGAAGTAATCTGAGTCACTCAGTCGTACAATTTTGCCAGGCTGCAAGTAAAATATCGTAGAATGAAATTCCGCCAATAAGATTTTCATCGGCAATTTCGTCAAGGATTCGCGTGTTGGGTGCGAATTGAGGGGGACATTCTGTAGTATAATACCACACCGTGTTGCAGGTATCAGTGCGGAGATATGGCTCTCACATCTGCGGCGGCGCCATCGTCACCCTGATGTATGTCATCACGGCGGGCCACTGCGTGGATAAGTGAGTAGCTCCTGAAGGAGTTGGCTTGTGCTACCACGTCTTATGTTATTTGGAAGCGACTTGCTTCCCGGTTTTGGTGGGTGTTGGCCGTGGGATATCTGCAAGGAGCCCTAGCACACACGTTACACTTCGATTCTTCATTTTTGCATTAGCTGTACACCTGCGTCATGAGTCCCTGAGTAAATCTAAACAGTACTTCAAACAAATCCCTGCATCACCTGCAAACATCATGCTCGAGCTTTGGCAATAATATTTGTAACGAATTAGGGAAAGCATTTGCAAGTTTTAACAATTTACTGAATGTGTAATGTTAATTTAGTGGTGTTCGTGAAATCAAATATTACACGCGATAAGGACTTAAGGAATGTAACTTCCCCAATTAGCTGTTAACATTTCTGTCATTATTCCAATAAGTGTTTATATTAAAATACGTGCAATTAGGAATAGAGATTATTTTCAAATGTTTACTTCGAAAGTTCTCCATTAAACACGAATCAGATATTACAGTATACCTATGCGTCCACCTGAGTTCCGGCGCGTTACGTAGTCTGCTCCAGATACACAGGATTGTGCTGAGCTTCAGGTACAAGCTTCTTGAGATGACTCGTTATGAAAATGAAGCAGAAAACATAAAACTATCTATGACCTATGACGTAATTGTTAAGGTAAATACACTCCCACGAAAATTGGCAATTAAAATTGATTCAGAAACTATGTGAGCTGATACAACAAATTCGTAAATAGTATTACCGTTATTTTATATCTGTTATCTGTGAACATTTTGCAGGTGATCGCCTGTCATTAGAAAATTAAGGGGTGACATGTAATTAACCCACGAACGTGTGTAACTCGTTGGTGTTTATCGATTCTTATGACGTAATAATACACTGAGGTGACAAAAGTCATGGGATAGCAATATGCAAATATACATATGGCAGTAGTATCGCGTACAAAATGTATAAATGGGCAGAGCTTTCATTTGTAATTAAGTGATTCATGTGGAAAGGTTTCTGACGTGATTATGGCCGCACAACGGGAATTAACAGACTTTTAACGCGGAATGGTAGTTGGAGCTTGACGCATGGGACATTCCATTTTGGAAATGGTTAGGGAATTCAACATTCCGAGATCCACAGCGTCAAGAGTGTGCCGAGGAAACATAATTTCAGGCATAACCTCCCACCATGGACAACGCAGTGGCCGACCGCCTGCTCTTAATGACCGAGACCAACGACGTGTGCGCAGAATGGTCAGTGTTAACAGACAAGCAAAACTGCATGGAACAACCGCAGGAATCAATGTGGGACGTATGACGGACGTGTCCGTTTGGACAGTGCGGCGAACCTTGACTGTACTGGGCTATGCCAGCAGAAGACCGACTCGAGTGTCTTTACTAACTGCACGACATCGCGAGCAGCGCCTCTCCTGGGCGCGTGACCATATCGGTAGAACCCTAGACGACTGGAAAACCGTGGCTTGGTAAGATGAGTCCCGATTTCAGTTGGTAAGAGCTGATGGTAGGGTTCAAGTGTGGCGCAGACCCCACAAATCCATGGACCCAAGTTGTCAACAAGGAACTGTGAAAGCTGGTGCTGTCTCCATAATGGTGTGGGCTGTTTTTACATGGAATGGACTCGGTCCTCTGGTCCAACTTAACCGACCATTGACTGGAAAGGGTTATTTTAAGCTACTTGGAGACCACTTGCAGCCATTAATGTACTTCATGTACCCAAAAAACGATGGAACTTTTATGGATGACAATGCGTCATGTCACCGAGCCACAACTGTTAGCGATTGGTTTGAAGAATATTCTGGACAATTCCAGCGAATGATTTGGCCATCAAGATCGCCCGTCATGAATCCCATCGAACATTTATGGGACATAATCGAGAAGTCAGTTCGTGCACAAACTCCTGCACCGGCAACACTTTCGCAATTATGGACTTCTATAGAGGCAGCATGGCTCAATATTTCTGCTGGGAACTTCCAACGACTTGAGTCCATGCCACGTCGAGTTGCTGCACTTCGCCGGGCAAAAGAAGGTCTGACACGATATTAGGAGGCATCCCATCACTTTTGTCACTCAGTGTAATGTGTACAATAAAAGACCACAAAACGTTGCCTTCGTAAAATACTCTCAGGAGCGGTTCTCGAAAAAAACATGCAACGTTTGGAAGGGTGTCGTACTTTTTCCAGCCAGGAATGTAACCTGTCTTGCCAGGCCTGTCATTAGAACTCAAATTATAATATTCAGTATGAAGGGCGCCCTCTTTTGGAAACAATGCAGGTGGCCACTCGACGAAGGAAAAATTCAAACAGGACTCGGATATCCACTTGAGGATTGTTTAACTAATCTTCCTCCAATTGCACACGGAGTTTGAGCTTGGGCAGTCCTCTGGTAATGGAGTAGACGGTGTCTCAGTTGGAGATTGTTCAGGTGACCTCGCAAGCCTGCGGTCCACTGTCCCCCTCCCGCGTCCCACCCCACCCACTTAAACGACAGACAGAGGTGCAGATTGTTCACAAGCCTGGAAACCCGGTTAAAACAGCGAGGGTCGGAGATTTGCAAGAGAGGGGCGTTGTGCTCAGGGACGGATAAACCATAAGGCAAGTGNGGGGGGGGGGGGGGTACCTCAATTGGCAAAGCATAGGTGGCGAAGTTATGTTACAGTCTTATCACACTACAACTTATTAGCTATGGGGTTATATGTGTCTCAAAGATATACTTCTGTACAGCAGTACTTTGCTGTGTGGTTATGTACTTGAGCTCCAGATACACTACTGCAGATCTAGAGCAGGGGTGGGTGGGCGATAGGTTCAACACTATTCTCGCTGCACTACTCTGAGAGACGTTGTCTGCTACTGCGCATGCTAGACTGGCATATAACACATAGTTGAATTGGATAGCACCTTCTAGAAACTCGGGGATTGTCTTCACGCTTGAGAAAAGTTTTGACACCAAATTACGCCGTCTCTGAGAGTAAGTTAGCGTGAAATAGTGTGAAAGGGATTAGCGGCAGGTATTTATTCAGCCCTTCACACCGCCGAGGCGAGTGGGCGAAGAGTAGCGGAACAGAAGTGTTCAGTGAGTGGTGCGAATGGTCAGCGGATCGAGCATGTGCAGACGTTGGCGAAAGAATGCATTATTCGCAGCGCTGAGACAGCGAACCGTGTATTTGAGTCGACCGCAGGAAGTTTTGGAGTGCTTCCAGCCGAGCACTGCGGTTTCTGTGATCCACCACAGGAAATGGAGGTAGGAGGTAATCAGTGGCGTGTGGTGAACTGTTGCACGGTAAGCTGCGTTTTGCTCTGTACTATACCTAATCGTTTGCTACTTTACACATCGACCACTTAAACGTAGTAGTGCAGTTGAAGTCACAGCAAGTGTGTTATAGGTGCCTTGCCGCTCTCTCGTGAGTGGTCGCAACACGTTCTGTTTCTCCCGGCCCCACTTTGGTTACTGATTCCTGCTGCGTGCGCCGAGTGTGTACAGCACTGAGTGAACACCAGCTTACCTTGCAACACTTCACCACACGCCACTGGGAGGAATCCATGATAGTATGCTTCAATTTATACGTATCTATATATTTTTTGTGATGTGATTTGGCTAATAGTACACTAATTTGATTCTTATAAATGGTAACTGTGGTAAGGACGTGAGTAACTGTTTATTGTCGATATATCTCAATGCATTTTGTATTATGAAAGTTAAACTGGCATACTAAATTTATCCCTTGAATATAATTTAAGCATCCAACCATTCAATAACCTGGTTACACCCCATGCAGTTTTAAAAGTATGTTACTCGACACTGCGTAGAGCTCGTTCCATTATGGCCACCATATGTGAACGTGCACACCTCCTGAAAAATGTCATTTGGCGCACACTGTGTACACTGTAAGAACTGTAGGTAATAGTAAGGGGGCACCGTAAAGAATATGGCATATATAGCTAGTATTTGTTCGTGAGTCAAAATTGATGACCGTCCACGCTTAAACTGAAGATGAAGTGAATCTGTGTTGTTTGTGAGTATACGGCGAATGTTGACGTTGACGACCTGGCGCTACGCCATGGTACAGTTATCATCTACAATCAGAATGAAGCGCGGCTCACCTGCGAAAGCCAGGCGACACCGTTCCAGTACCAGTTCCCGACGTTTGGCGTGTCGCTGCAGACGTGCCGCACGATCAAAGGGAACGGGATGCCGTGACCGCAAACTATATGAGTGGAGTGGATTGGTTTGGGCGGCTCTTAACACCGAGGTCTTGAGAGCCGATGAAGGTGAAGCGAGGTGAGTATGGAGCAGCGCTGGAATGGAAGGGTGGAGGAAGTAGGAGATACCCGAAAAAATCCGCCGACCAGCGGCATCGTCCGGCACGATTCCCACATATGAAGATCCCGGAGTGACCCCGCTGGGAATCTAACCCGGTTCACTTAGGTGGGAGGCGAGTAGTCTGACCACTACACCATCGCGGCCTTGCTATATAAGTATAGAGAAGTGAAGTGACATGGCGGTTGGTTTGATGTAGACGTATTCACTCGTCGATTGACTGCGTGAGGCTCTGGAATGAGTCTCGTGTCTGATTGTGTGCTGCGCATTGCGAGAGGTCGAGTCAGTTACCTGGCGCTGTTAAGCTAATGGCTTTCCAACATTATTTATAGCCAGTGACGCCACATCTGTGGCGCATGGGGCTTTAACTCGCGGTGTAAGTGGCTATTTCGCTTCTGTATGCTTAAGTATCCTGTTGTTACGGTGTGATCAGGCCTTAGCTGAACCGATTGCCTGATCACACCTTCAAACATTAAACCAGGATACGAGTGTGATTGCAACAACACCTTGTGAAAGAAGAGAGTTGCAGAAATCCACACCACCGGTCACTAAACGGGGCCGCATAAATATTTTAAAATACGCGCCTGATATAGGCCGGTGTAACACGTCTTTTGTCGTCGACCCGAGCAGAGAAAAGACCACGGAAGATGGGTGTGTCCGGCCGTCTCGTAGAATCAGCCTCCGGCAACATGAACAAGGTGACGACTTTCCAGTGAGACAGTATTAATATGGCGTGAGGTATTAAATAATAATGTAATTAAATAGCATCTTGGTTTTCAATTGAAGCTCCGCCGATCAATAGTCACTTAAATAGTTATCGTATAATCTTAATGTTAACAAACCTCATCTTATACTGCTGTGCTCTACGGAATCATGACTAATTATTTCAGCTACGCCCCCAGCAACTTTCACGTACGAATGGCTTTAAAAGCTACTTCGTAACACTGTGCAGTGACGGTATGAAGGCCACTTATTCTGCGGCTAGCGCTCTGCACACTGCAGTGCAGGCTTCACATGTCTCAGGGCCTCTGAGCATGTGTACTCTGGTTGGCTGTAGCACGTTCTGGTACTCACGTTCTGTAGTGTGACAGTGTGAAATACGGAGCCAGATCCTTGTACACAATACAAAGCACTATGTTTCAGTGCTTCCCACCTGAAAAAGATAATAGTCCAGACATACTTGTTAATATTTCTAACTGTGCTTGTGCTGCCTTTGAGTGGATTGTTATCCCCTACGATACGATAACTGACGTAATCTATAACGCGTGTTTCGGCGAACCTTCCACATATTATGTCACATTGTAACCTTGGGTTGTACCTGTGGACAAAATATTTTGGTCATTTGTACACTGTTTTAAGCACTGTCGTGCAGTGCAAGAAATTCTACTTCTGATTCAGATTGCCAGGAAAACACGTCTTTCTTAACAACGAAATACGTTCAGTCGCAGGTTTTTCATAAAAAAAAAAACATTTATTGAAATAGGAAAATCTAAACTGTGCAGATTATTGTGCAAAGAATAAAGCTAAACTCCAATGGATTTTCAGTTTGTGACTGGAATAAATGCTTGGCTTGCTCAGTGATTTGCATGAGCCCCTGCCCCTATACTTATGGGGTAAATATAATTATGTAGAACTTAGACGTGTAGGGTGAGTCGTGAATCTTGTGGGCTCTTTCTCGCAATCCAAAAGAACATTGGTTTCAAAACACATGAATGTTTCCCTTTACGGCTGACACGCATAACTGGTCACATTATAGTGTCATTTATGATTGTTGTAGAAGTCATACTATTTCTTTAAACAAAATTTATTCGCAGCCGCTCTCACCCAAGAAATTTCAGTCTGTAGGTAACTTGTGAACGAGGTCGTTTATCATGACTGGTCGTCACCATTGGAGGTCCACCAACCGTACATTGGTGATTATTCACAGAATTCTTGCTCACAAGCTGCCCACTTTAATGGAATTTTGTTATCTCCCGACATATGTAGCTGAACACGGAGATTTGTGTTCAAGTCGGTGAAATGGCTACGGAGATATGGCATTTTACTTACTAATTTCGGAGCATGCAGGGGAAATTAAAAAAAGTATAGGCTGTTGTTCATGGTTAATTGAGCACTTTTTAAGCTAACCTTTGGAAAATATCATTGACATTACCTTCATGTATTTTAACGGGTATACTGAGAGTCGGAGCTAAAATACGGAGGGGAAGTAGTTCCAAGTCTTAATGTTGAACTAAGTGTGTTAGGTAAACATTTGTGAATACCCAAATTATTATTTTTTGTTTCTGCTTTTTTATTAATTTTCTAATAATTTTACAGTTTCACTTGACCGACGNAATACCCAAATTATTATTTTTTGTTTCTGCTTTTTTATTAATTTTCTAATAATTTTACAGTTTCACTTGACCGACGCATGAATAAAGTGATGAGGTCCATGGTAATGTTAATTTTACAAATAGTGGCAGAATATCCAATATGCATATAAGTAAATCTTAAGCAGGGCTTTCAAAAGTGCTCAGTTTACCGTGAACAGCCTATAAATGTCGGGCGTATTTCTTCCGTAATCCACAAAGACTGAGTCTGCAGTAATGTGCAAAAATAAACACACTCACACTGCATCGATGAAATCACAAAACCCTCTTCCCTGTTATTTTGAAGTATAAAAATCGGCGGCCTATTTAGCAAATGTGTATTATGTTGTATAAATTTGCATGTAATACACTCATGTATAGCTGATTTCTGTTTCGGCAATACTGGCCATGAAAAAAAAAAAAAAAAAGCAGCGCGGAGGCCAACCAGTTGGTAGTCGTCGCAGGGAGCATTTATTTGAACAACTTGACAACTGTGGGGCTAGTGAAGAGGATCATTCTGCATGAAAATTTCCACTACATAGCGAACAATACCGTTCCAGTAAATGACATCGCTTTACTACAGGTAAATGTATTAGCTGCTGCCAGTTTTAAATCAACAAAGCAGTTCATCAAGTAGCAGTAAGAACGTGTCTCACAAATAGTTTAAAACACGGCGGCCTGTGTAGTGACGCTGTCAACAGCGTTGTNAAGTAGCAGTAAGAACGTGTCTCACAAATAGTTTAAAACACGGCGGCCTGTGTAGTGACGCTGTCAACAGCGTTGTCACCTGTCGCCCGGGGATGCGGCCTCGACTCTTGGAAGTTTCCAAGTGGTTTGTAAAGGAAGGCTCATATTTATACTTCGGAAGTCAGGGAAAAACCACTGCGTACTCATTCTGCTTAGTCGCCTTGGGAATGCCACGGTTTCCACCACCCGTTGTCTGGGGCTGTCANAAACCACTGCGTACTCATTCTGCTTAGTCGCCTTGGGAATGCCACGGTTTCCACCACCCGTTGTCTGGGGCTGTCAACTTCCCTCGTCATCAACTCAAATATATAGAGCTCAATCAAAGATAAAAACGAACAAACGAGGAGCAACTGAAAAATGGTAAGATTTTCAACATTCATAGTTCAATGCTGTTAAAAGGTAGAAGGGACATGTAAAAGATTCATGTCAATGTCATTGAGAAACCTTTCAAGGAAAAAGAACTGCATGCTAACCCGGTAATGTGATGCTCTCTGTTGCCAGTGTTCCTATAATGTATGTAAACCATGTTTTCGGGTTAGGATACTACGAAAGCTATAAATTTATGTCGAAATAAGATGTAAGTTCACATTATTTTGGTGTGTATATTAGTAAGTTTATTAAAATATCATGCCTGGAATATGAAAATGTGTATGCAAGCTTCAGAAGAACCCCAATATTTATTTCCACAGTACCATGTACAAATAAAAGCAATTATTTTGTATTTTGTTCCATTTAAGCCACACCGGCCCGACAGGGTATTCAGCAAGTATCAGCACAGGTAACTCCAGCTCTCATTGTCGTTGATTAGACACCAAAGCCCCAATACGGCTGTCACCGACATCTCCCTCTAACAATGCTGAGACACGCTCGTGGTCTGGCCAGGGCACTACCCACACCCACTCTGTTTCTCCAGGACAGAACCACTCAATGCATCAACCAATCCCTGGTTGCGAAAACCTCCTCATGGTATCTTCTGGCATACATAGTGTTGCACCACTTCCATTNTGCATCAACCAATCCCTGGTTGCGAAAACCTCCTCATGGTATCTTCTGGCATACATAGTGTTGCACCACTTCCATTACGAGTACCACCTCAGTTGATCGGTTATCAGAGAGAAGATCTGGTGCCGAACCGATGGTCGCGTACTTTTACATGATTAATATCCGTAGCACTACCGAGTGTGTCAGAACCGGCCTCGCAATGGCTAAATCGCAAGAACTCGAGGAGAAGCTGCCTTTTTTCGGCCATAAAGTCCAGCCTCACGGGGGCCTTTGTCCCAGTCTCAGGCAGTCTCTCGTCATCATAGATGGGACGTGTGAGTTACAACCANCCAGCCTCACGGGGGCCTTTGTCCCAGTCTCAGGCAGTCTCTCGTCATCATAGATGGGACGTGTGAGTTACAACCATCTTCAGATCAGTTACTGGCACTCACGACCCAAAGGCAACTGCTGTTTTCCAATTCGAGAAAATGGGAGAAGTACCTCTAGTCAACGCAATCGGGGATATGTAGTTTTCTTTGGCGGTATTCCATCATAATCGTTGTTCATAAACCGTGTATCTACTATAGGTCGGTCGCTGGCTTTATGGATTTTCAGGGAGATGCAACTCCACTGTTGCCGCACCGTCAACTTATCTGTACCTTGACGATGTATTCAATTTAAATTCAATATTTGGGCTCCAAAGGCCTGGGGGCTAAGTAGTCCAACGCTCCAACAGGTCGGTTCTAAATGCCATTTGCCAGCCTAAGCCACACATCAAATCCCCTTTTCAGTGAGTTGCCTAGGTCGAGTGAGGTTATCACCCTGACACTAAAACAGCCAGATGCTTTTCTCACCAAGGGAGAAACATCTTAAGGGAGTCCGGGGCACCCTTCTCCTCTCCAAACACCATGTACAGGATGATTTACCTGCCTTACCATCCGTNATCTTAAGGGAGTCCGGGGCACCCTTCTCCTCTCCAAACACCATGTACAGGATGATTTACCTGCCTTACCATCCGTGTTCCAATCATTTTTGCACGTGTAATAGAGACGAAAGTTGCCGTTGACTAACAGATTTTCTCAGCGTATGCCAGTTTCCCTCGTATTTGCATTCCATTGCTGCTCCATCTCACTTTAATGGGTGCTAAAGCAACCTTCAAATCTCGTACTTATTCATCAACATGTCGTCCTAGAATATTACGCATGGTTAAAATAGGTTACGTGAAGTTCTGCAAATAAAACAGTGTCTAAAATAACTTTTTTTCCTACTTGAAATTGTTCTTGCAGTTCTTCAGTAGTAATACTTGCTTTTAAAACTTAAAGTAAAAAGGGTTTAAAACAGGCAAACAAAAATCTGAACAAAACTTCACTGCGAATTGCTGATTTTCGATTTGTAATGTTTGAAATATTTTCACAGTTAAAAAAGAAAATAGCTTACAGCATATAAAGTTTTTGTTGCATGCACGACAAAGTAAGTTTTACGTCTTAGACTGGAAACTTATGAAGCGTTCTTAAACTTTGTTAACATAAATTATGAAAAGTCGTACATCGATTAGCTTCATACAGTATTCAAATTGTTACGAACTAGCTTTTCAGCCAATTCGTACATGAAAGATTATGAGAGAATGCTGGGGGCGTAACTCAAATAATGACTCGTTAATTCGGTAGTGCAAAACAGTATCTGATGAATTTATTACAATTTACGGTTATACAATTATTATTTATATTAGCATTGACCGGGGGAGCTTTACATTGAATTTAATATTATGTTTATTGTTACTTCACTCACGCCATTTTAAATAACCCTAACCGGAACGTCATCACCTTGTTAATGTTGCCGGAGGCTGAATCTAGGAGACGGTTAGCGACGGCCGGACACCCATCTTCCTGGTCTGCTCCGCTGGTCGGGTCGCCAAAGGACTAATGATGAATGACGACGACGAGACGGTTAACGACGGCCTATATCAAGCGCGCGGTTCGGCGGCCGCGCTCAGTGACCGGTGGAGGGGATTTCTGCAACTGTCGACGACCAAATGGTGGCGTTGCAATCCCGCTCGTTTATGTTTGAAGGTGTGATCAGGCAAGCCGTTCAGCTATGGCCTGACCACACCGTAACAAAATGTATTTCATACGAAAGTGATAAGCCAAACTTAGTCAGAATACTTGCAACTATGAAACTGCACGACTGGCTGGNATCTTAAGGGAGTCCGGGGCACCCTTCTCCTCTCCAAACACCATGTACAGGATGATTTACCTGCCTTACCATCCGGGTTCCAATCATTTTTGCACGTGTAATAGAGACGAAAGTTGCCGTTGACTAACAGATTTTCTCAGCGTATGCCAGTTTCCCTCGTCTTTGCATTCCATTGCTGCTCCATCTCACTTTAATGGGTGCTAAAGCAACCTTCAAATCTCGTACTCATTCATCAACATGTCGTCCTAGAATATTACGCATGGTTAAAATAGGTTACGTGAAGTTCTGCAAATAAAACAGTGTCTAAAATAACTTTTTTTCCTACTTGAAATTGTTCTTGCAGTTCTTCAGTAGTAATACTTGCTTTTAAAACTTAAAGTAAAAAGGGTTTAAAACAGGCAAACAAAAATCTGAACAAAACTTCACTGCGAATTGCTGATTTTCGATTTGTAATGTTTGAAGTATTTTCACAGTTAAAAAAGAAAATAGCTTGCAGCATATAAAGTTTTTGTTGCATGCACGACAAAGTAAGTTTTACGTCTTAGACTGGAAACTTATGAAGCGTTCTTAAACTTTGTTAACATAAATTATGAAAAGTCGTACATCGATTAGCTTCATACAGTATTCAAATGTATTTCATACGAAAGTGATAAGCCAAACTTAGTCAGAATACTTGCAACTATGAAACTGCACGACTGGCTGGNAAATGTATTTCATACGAAAGTGATAAGCCAAACTTAGTCAGAATACTTGCAACTATGAAACTGCACGACTGGCTGGTTGTGTTTTTCCTAATAACTTTCTATTTTACTTAGGTTGTGAATTAATTCAGTTGTTTCTTACAAAGTATATATTTCAAGACCGTGTAAAGCAGTTCGCATGCAGGCGGGCTGCACTAGTATTTCAAGCTGTATACTCAACATAATGGCAATCATGCCGTATCTTGGTTGAAAATCATTCAAGCTACTTGTTGTTTTGGGTCGCATCTGAAATTATTGTTGAAGTTACGAAAAGAGAAAAAATAATGTGCAAATTTGTACTAAGCATCCGGGAGACTAATCATTACTTCTTTCCAACGCCGAGGTTAGACAGCGTGTAATGGGAGAGGGATTAGGTACATTGATGTTGAGGACTATACCATCGTGTGCTTGGAATGATCATGCGTAACCACTTGGCAAAAATCACGTGCAGTGCAGTCAGCCTGTATCGAACGCGCGACATCATAAATGTGAGACAGACATGCTGCTTCATTGGAAAAAACTCACACACACTGTTGTGAGAAAATCATATGTTTACTACGATAAAAGAAGAGATGTAACTTGGTAAAACGCTAACCATCAAAATTTTCGTTATTTTTTGGTATTACACTAGAATTGGCCGTCAGGTGTATTTTCGAGTCGGTGTCATTCGTTTCTTGGTTCTCGCCACAGTAAGGGCCCACTTTACTTTTTAGCTTAGTTGGACGTGATTGAGCCGCCAAAAATNCGTTTCTTGGTTCTCGCCACAGTAAGGGCCCACTTTACTTTTTAGCTTAGTTGGACGTGATTGAGCCGCCAAAAATGGCTTGTTTCCTATTGGTTCCGAGTAGTCTAGTACGTATCAAACCATCTGTAGTTCAGTGGTATAATATANCGTTTCTTGGTTCTCGCCACAGTAAGGGCCCACTTTACTTTTTAGCTTAGTTGGACGTGATTGAGCCGCCAAAAAATGGCTTGTTTCCTATTGGTTCCGAGTAGTCTAGTACGTATCAAACAATCTGTAGTTCAGTGGTATAATATANAAAAATGGCTTGTTTCCTATTGGTTCCGAGTAGTCTAGTACGTATCAAACCATCTGTAGTTCAGTGGTATAATATATTTGACGCACAAGTACTTGAAGTAAATTTTCTCTTCAAATGATAACGCGAAATTTGCTGTTGATTACTGTGTCCTGAACAATCTTTCGTTTATCGTTCATAGGGCTCGACTATAGTTGTGCCATTTTAAAACATACTACGATGCACCTGACTTAAATTGTGAAACATAAGAATATTTTAACCATTTTATTACTACAAATTTAGATAAATATTTTTTTAATAAAATCACACACAGGAGCAAGCAAGATGTGTGTTACAATCCGGTAAAATACGCTCTAAACGCCATGCCCTTATTATTTTTGCTAAAGTNGATGTGTGTTACAATCCGGTAAAATACGCTCTAAACGCCATGCCCTTATTATTTTTGCTAAAGTCTCTCTCTCCATTTAGCCATTTTCCTAACTGACTTGGCCAGACAAAATTCGGCTGCTCAAGTATTCTACATTTAACGCTGGCTTAGAATCTTGCTTGAAAACGTGCACGAACTCCAACCGCACGCGCTAGCAAAAGCTCATAACTTGTTTGTGTAGTGGCATAACGTCAGTCACTAATCAGAGCCTATAAGGCTGATTTGCGAGGCGCTAGCAGGATCTGCATAGTACAATGTAGCGGGAGAGAGAGAAAAAGTAATTTTAGTACATTTTTGCAGACAATAAAAGAACGAGAACACCTAAATTAAAGTGGCAGCGACGTCATTTCACTTCAACATGTCTTCTTAAACTGTCAATTAAGTTATATGAAATGAGTGAGTAGGAGTACGGCATGCAATTTTTAATGTTATATATTAACTCAATGATTTATTAATGTAGTTTACAAGATTCATTTTAATCACCGACATAACTATGGGAGACAGAATTAACTATTCCATGTCCCCTTCCTTGTATTATTCTTTCCTTTATTATTACTATAAAAGTTAATAAATGCGCTATCGTATATTTTATAGAGCTTCCAGCTTTGCCTGTCAAATAATTGAGTTCACTCTTCCACCCGAACTAAATGTCTATAGTAAAAGTTAGCTTAACAGGAGAAATTAAATACTGCGGAAATTCTTTAAGTAATCCTAAAGTTTAAAAGAAATTTTGCAAAAATAAGATACAGGGGGAAAATATGTTTATTGTTTCCAAATATTATAAGGGAGTTGTCCATATTAATAGTTAATCAAGAGAGAGTTCTCACGGCCTAGTTTTATAATCTGTAAAAGGTGAAAGAAAGCCAGAGAAAAATAAAGAAGTCGGTACGAANATACTGCGGAAATTCTTTAAGTAATCCTAAAGTTTAAAAGAAATTTTGCAAAAATAAGATACAGGGGGAAAATATTTTTATTGTTTCCAAATATTATAAGGGAGTTGTCCATATTAACAGTTAATCAAGAGTTCTCACGGCCTAGTTTTATAATCTGTAAAAGGTGAAAGAAAGCCAGAGAAAAATAAAGAAGTCGGTACGAANAGAGTTCTCACGGCCTAGTTTTATAATCTGTAAAAGGTGAAAGAAAGCCAGAGAAAAATAAAGAAGTCGGTACGAATAGATACATTTCTTATCACATGTTTTTCATGTGATTTCTAAAAAAATACAGAAAAAAAATTAAACAATTGGGTATATGCATTGATCACAATTTTTCTACCCCTACACACAGAAAACGGATTCCTCATTGCAGTGAAAATGCATGCATTTAAATACACACCCCAATAAGGCACTGATGTGTACCGCATCTCCTCACGACTGAACATGATCACTCCAGCAGCCTATCCACTCTAAACCAGGGGAGAGTGTGAACCACCTTTCTGAAGTCATCCACTTCGCAGACATAAGAGTAGCCGAGTGTTTGGTTCTTCGGGTTCCATGTAAGCCACGATATCTTGCTGCTGACGTCCTGGCAGATGAAGTAATCGGCGGCGGGGTTCTCGACGTAGGGGTTGTTGACGCCCAGGAACACAGCCCCTGCCCTCGTATTGGGGTTGTACACAGCCTTCCAGAACAGCTTGGGCACCGGCATGGCGCGGTTGTTGTTCTCGTCAACGTACAAGTAGAGGTCTCGTTGAACTCCTCTGACGTCGGGGAGCGTTGAGACGCCGTGGACGCCCGTGTAAACCACCAGGTCTGAGGCCGTCCTCGTGGCGTACGTCCTCACGCTGGACTCGAGCCGCTCCCAGTTGCCGCCGTTGAACGTCTGCCACTGCGGGACGGCGTTCACGTAATAGAATGTGGCCCTCTGCTGCGAGCCGTAGATGAAGTCGACCTTGGCGGTGAGGTGGCCCCTCGCCAGGAAGAAGTCCGTGGTGCGCGACACGTACTTCTCGGCGAGCTGCACGTCGCCGAGTATCTCGCCGATGGTCGCTATCTGCTGGCCCCGGATGTACCGCGAGTTGGGCGACATGCCGCCGTAGAAGCTGCCCTCCAGCCAGCTGGGCCTGGGGAAGCGGGACTGGTAGTTCCTGACCTGCGCCACCATGTCGAACTTGGTGTACACCGCAGAGAGCAGCTCCTCGTCGAAGCACACGTCCAAGATCCTGTAGAAGCCCGCANCATGTCGAACTTGGTGTACACCGCAGAGAGCAGCTCCTCGTCGAAGCACACGTCCAAGATCCTGTAGAAGCCCGCACCTGTCACGAACCCGATCTCGATCTCCGATGCTCTACCATTGTTGCAGACAGCTCCTGTCCTCCGAGCAGTGTGGAACGGATATGATCTGGAAACAGTAGGATTAGACATTAGGAGTTGGTTGCACGTTACTGACTTAACACTTCAGTTTTACAGGATCACTTTCCTGGTCAAGTACCGACACATTTTCATCATGCTGCTGTTCCACCTCCACACTAACTATTCCTCAGAACCACCGAAATTACAGCTCCGTATGTCTGGATAAACCTCGTTCTCCATTAACTGAGTACTCTGTAAATAAATGTAAAATAAAAATACCTGTCTAGCGGCATTGTAACGCACTACTGGTATACGTCTAAAATAAAAGCAAACGAATAATGAAAAGTATTCCTATGTATTTAGGGTAAACATTTTTTAAAGATGCTCCAGGAAAAGGTATATTTTTGTTTGGCACAAATTTAAGAAAGAATTAGTATAACAATACGATGTTACGTTTCTTAAAGTTTCAAATTCTCATTTGACAGTAGCATTGATTATAAACATCAGGTTAGTGTAAACTGGGCAAAATGAAGTTACTAAACAGAGTTTTCAGAATTGGTTAGTTAACTGTTAAACCAACTACAATACGTAGCACAAGCGCGCGTACACACATACACATACACACACACACTCTCTCTCTCTCTCTCTCTCTCTCTCGTCTCATACTCGCCTTCTTCAATGGCACACTGAAAGAACGGCAGGGACACACTCCATTGAGGTAGCATGTGATAGAGTGCGCATGCCAGTTGTGCAGTAAAAATTCTCAGAGTCCCAATATTGAAAGACTCTTTTGCCATCAGACTTGTCAAAGCCATATGGCTTGAACTGTTGGCTACCATAACTGTTACGTCCATTTAGAGTTTTTTACACTTTCTCTGAGCGATTTTAAGTGTAACGAAAACATTTTACTACTGCAAAAAACATTTACAAAGCTTTAATATGGCGGGCAACTAAATATAAATAAGAGCCACGACCCTGTCTGATCACGTAATGCATAAAGATGAGGTAAGCCGATTTTAGTGTTCTGCGCATGTCCCCATCATTGACTCGCTCATCGATAGTACAACAGTCAAAATCACACGGTTGACAGTGATCAACGTATTTGATTACATTTGGATTTTCAACAGACTCGCGTTATTACAGTATACGAGTATAATACTTTAACTAACTTGAATGTATTTTAGTAGCATTAAAGCTAAGTTAGAGAAAGAGTAGAACCATCTCAAAGTACATATTTACTTCAACAGTGTTATAACTTCAAATTCTACCCATGTTGTTATTGACTGTGCTATTGGCAGAAAAGCAGTCCAATATTCGAAGACTAAAAGTAACTACTGCAGCGCATATGCGCACTCTACTCCATATTTCTCTTTCATTTAATGCTTATAGTTTTGATGGCAGTTTTAATAAGCCAATATTGGTATATGCAGATAATACGAAAATCAATATATAGGTTCTTCACTGTAAACTGAGCACTTTTGGAAGTCCTTCTTAAGTTATACTTGTATGCACATTGTGTATATCCATGGGCCAGGTCACTTTATTTATGCGTTGGTCTAATGAAACTGTAAAATTCTTAGATCAATATTTATTTAAAAAATTTGCTAATTCTTACACTTTTATGCATTAAAAAAAACAGACAACCTTTTCGGTAATCACAAATGTTTATCTAAAACTTGTAATTCAAAGTTAATACATGGAAATACTTTCACTCCGTCGTTACCAACTTTACTGGGTGCATGTCAGTCAGTGCAGCTGTTAAAATACTTATACTGTAACAGCGTACGCGATCGCGGTAGAAGAATGTACACGTAACGATCTGCTTTCCACCACGCTTAACGACGAAATGGGAACCATTTTTTACATGATGCATGCTTTTATGCGATTATCACTGCATGATGGTTCGTGTTTTCCATCTCGGACTGTCACAGTATGACCTGCTTGTTACCTACTTATAAAAGTGTTACAGGCTGCAAGTATTTGATATGAACATACATTGAGTACAGTCATGTATGAAAATATTTTGTTGGAGATATAGTCCATTGCTATTTTTGCATGATGAGCTCGATACCTAATATGGAAATATATAACACCCACAGAAGTTTTTTAATTGCATATCATGATGTATTTATACCTGTGAAATGATTGGAAACTCTATGGGGTTTTGAACTTGCGATACCTTATTTTCAAGGATGATGCACTGTCTCCAGCACCGTCAGGGAACATGAGTTATTTCCTAAAAACAGTGCGTAGCAGTGTCGTCTCTCTTGCACGACTAATGGTTTTAATTAATGTTGTTTCGTATGTGCTTACAGTTCTAGCACTATAAATGTTATGTATTCAAATAAGTACATATATATTTAGTATTTAAAAGAGGATAAATTGATACCTTTTAATGTATAACTGAATTCATCTGGTAAAGGGAAGTGCATGTGTGTGACCCAGTTGGTCTGCCACCCTGGAGCCTGAGCGTCTCTCGGCTAGTGTTATGCGCCCTCTCTTCGACTTGCAGAGACCTGCACGGTGCTCGCGCCGCCGGCCGACCATCTGGACTGCCTTACAGAATCCCAAAATGTTAGTTGATCGCACAACGTCGGTCGGGTTGGACGTGTTCTGCAGCTAGTGTTGTGATGGAGGCCGTACTCTGAATGCGATGGCTTCGTTTCAGTCGGTTCGTAAGGAAGTCGTTTGCTATTATGTTGTACTGACCAGGACGACCTGGTATTGTCTGGCATCGTATAACATGTCGTACAGCACCCGAATATCGTGTAATATGCGATGTCGATGGTTGGCAAGTGCTTATAACTATGTTTCCTTTACATGTTATTTTTAAATCGGCTTGCATCAGTGTGTAGCAGTGTGGTTCTCTTATCGTTTCCGCACTTCACAATGGTAATTTTTTTCGTCTAACATAACTAACAGCGCTCGATGCTCGCACAATATACACTGGTTGTTAATTGCTTATAACTATTTGCTTTTATAATTATTACTTTTTATGTATTTTTGCATTGGCGCGTAGCAGTGACGTCTCTCTTGCGCGACTAATGGTTTAAATGTATGTGGTTTTGTGTCAAGCAAAGGAACTCAGTCTTTACAAGTCACTTAATGTGTATCGTACTTGATGCATTGTAATCATTTTTGGGGTTCGCCTTTGTGATTAATCGTTTTTTCTCACGTTGATGTGATAGCAACACTGATATCACTATTATGGGCTGTGCTTCCATCGGAATATTTTTTTATGTGTCTCGTTATGACATCATGCTTGTGATGTATTTGTATATATGCCAGTCCTTTATTGTTTGTTACATGACTGATTTCTCATGTACAGGATGGTTTCATATCGTTTACGCTCGGTTTCCCTGACACTCGCATTAGGCTGACGGTGTTTATTTATATCAACAAGTGTGTTTTTAATATAAACCTGATTACGTATGTCTTGTTATCGGTGCAATTGAATACTCATTTATTTGGTCATTATATGGCTAGTTGTTAAAGATTACCCAACTAGCGATGACTCGGTCCGCCGGCCCTTGAGTCGGACTGATGGTATTTGTTTATATTACCATATATGTATTTTACCATTAACCAAAGCCATGTACATCATGCACGCAGTACAGTTGTATTTATCTTTATTTTTGCATATAGTTGTTTGTTGTATGTTACCTATGATGACTTTTATTTATGTATATATTTTCACATTTATATATACAGTTTGGATGTCGGTGGGCGATGGGAGGCTAGCTGTCGATGAGGGGGATCCGAGTTGGTAGACACCTGCGGTAGCAGACGACAAGGGTGGCAGTGGGTATTGATGAGTGCGTGCAGGCCGATGTGTTTGTATGTGGTATTTCAGACTCTACACTCCTACATGTAACTGTAACTTTGCGATGTGCCTGCATGTATACCTTTATTTTCTTTACATGCATGGATGGTTGTTACATGTTCCCGAACTTCAAAGGTTGACCAATTATGCTTACCCTTATCTCCTTGATTGTAATCGCAAGTGATGACTGTGAAATTTATTTAGTGGCCGTAGCTACAGAGGGTGGGAAACGTCGGGAAACTATGCTTATAAGAGGGATTAAGGTGTACTTGTCCGTACCAGCCTGTTTGACATCAGAGGTGATGCCTATGATATGAATTTGGTGACTATAACTTCTGTGGGTGTGAAATGGTAGTCAACTATGCTTATACGAGGACTAAGGTATACTCTACCCTACGTTCCTTTTCGTCACCGAAGTTATGAAATTGGTGACTTTAGTCCCGGTGGGTGGGAAATGGTAGTCAACTATACTTATACGAGGGCTTAGGGTGTACTTGATACTACCATCCTGTTCGTTGAAGGCGGCGGTGATGTCTGTGTTATGAACATGCCAACTACAGTTTCGGTGGACGGGAAATGTAGGTCGACTATGCTTGTAAGACTCCTTAAAGTTTGCTTGAACCTACCACTCTGATCTTCATCAGAGAGGATGTTTATGATATTAATTTGATCCCTATAGCTTCGATTGGTGGGAAATGGAGGGAAAGAATTATTTTAAGTGGGCTTAGAGTGTGCTTGAACCTGTGGCTCTGTTCTTCGTTGGGGCGATGACTGTGTTATGGATTTGGTGACTATATCTTAAACGGTTCGGAAATAGCATCCAACTATGGTTATAAGTGCATTTAAGGCATACTTGACCCTGCGGCCAGTTTCGTTATTGGGGGCGATACCTATGTTTTGAATTTAGTGGTTGTATCTTACATGGTTCGGAAATTACAGCTAACTATGGTTATAAGTGCATTTAGAGCCTACTTAACCCTGTGGCCCTTTTCGTTGTCGGAGGTGATGCCTGAGTTACGAATTTGGTTACAATATCATAAACGGTTCGAAAATTACATCCAACTATGCTTATTAATGCATTTAGGACCTACTTGACCCTGCGGCCCTTTTTGTTGTCGGGGATGATGTCTATGTTATGAATTTGGTAACTATAACTTAAACCGTACAGAAAGTACACTCAACTATGATTAAAATTAGCCTCCAGGCATACCTGTACCTGCGGCCCTTTTCGTTGTTGGGGGCGATGGATATGTTACAAATTTTGTGACTATATTTTAAACGGGTTCGGAACTTCCAGCCAACTATGCTTATAAGTATGCTTTGGGCATACTTGACCCTGTGGCCCTTTTCGTTGTCGGAGGTAATGCTAATGCTGTGAATTTGGTAACTGTATCTTCTTCAATGGTGCGGAAATTACAGGCGACTATACTTTTAAGTGCGCTTAGGGCTTACTTGACCCTGCGGACCTTTTCGCCGTCGATGATGATACATATGTTATGAATTTGTTGACTATATCTTAAACTGTTCGGGAATTACAACCAACTATGCTTTATAAGTGTGCTTAGGATATACTTAACCCTGCGGCCCTTTTCATTGTTGGGGACGATGCCTATGTAATGAATTTGGTGGTTGTATCTTACATGGTTCGGAAATTACAGCTAACTATGCTTATAAGTGCGCTTCGGGGCTACTTGACCCTGCGGCCCTTTTCGATGTCGGGGGTGGTATCAATGTTATGAATTTGCAAGTTGTATCTTAAACGGCTCGGACTTTATATCAATCTATGCCTATAGATTGGCACAGGACATACTTAGTGGGCTCGCTGTGTGACTGCAGGCTAGCGTGCATGGGCAGACCTCGCTCTGTGTCGCGCAGGTGGAATGACAGAACGTAAAACTCGTCCACGCCAGGAAGTCAGGTGAAAGGAGACCAGAAGTAATATGAGAAAACCAAGGTGGAATGATAGAGCACGACCGTTAGTACGTCAGGTGAAAGGAGACCAGAGGGAACATGAATTAAATCGAGGTGGAATGACAGAGCATGAGGGCGCTAGGTGAAAGGACTTTAGTAGGAATATGAGAAAACCGAGGTTGAATTACAGAGCATAATGAGAGAAGTTGGATGATGGGGCAACTAACTGGAACATTCTTCAGGCAAGATTGGCGGTGCTGGCATGGAATGATAGAGCGTGAATGTCAGTGTAAACCCTCCACTCCTCACTCCACACTCCTCACCCCACAAATGGAGTCACTTAGTCCCATTATGGGAAAAAGGGGAATTACGAGGTAAAAAAGGGAAAATGGTCACCTTTGGCAAGAAATGACAGAGAAAGAGGTCGACTCGTGACCTCATCCAAGGTGGCGGTTGGCTCGTCCCTCGTCCCCAGCCCCCAGCCCCTGATGGGGAATCCCCATTTTATAACTACTCTTCAAAGATAAATTCTCAAACTTTGATTTCAAAAGTGCTCAGTTGACCGTGAACAGTGCTGTGCCGAATAGAGGAGGGGTGGAAGACTGACTGGCAGGCGAGATCGGAGAAGTTGTAGGCGATGTTGTGGACGACGAAGGTGGAGGCCGAGCTGCAGACGGCGACGACGTCGTTGGCCCCGGCGCCCAGTGCGGCCAGGAAGTTGTCGCGGCCCGGGCAGGAGAGCAGCACCCTCTCGCCGCTCCGGAAGTGGACGGTGTCGTTGGGCAGCGTCGGCAGCTTGAAGCCGTAGCCGTCCAGTGGGCCGCCCGGCACCAGCAGCAGCGGCTGCGGCTCGGGCAGGCCTCCGTTCACTCGCACCGCGCACCCTGGCACACACATACTACACTCCAAGTCCCAATCACTGGTATTAATCAGTGAAATAACTGTCACTGAAAGTCAGTTGATAAGCCACTGCTGACTNACTCCAAGTCCCAATCACTGGTATTAATCAGTGAAATAACTGTCACTGAAAGTCAGTTGATAAGCCACTGCTGACTAACTAATCAAGCAAATTTACTGGGATCAAGTGGTTTATAGCAGAGGGATTCTTGACATTCAATGGGAAATATCAAATATATAAATGAAAATCAACAAATATATTAATAAGTTATCTGGCCTTGATAATATGTTGCTCAATTTTCCCTATTTTCACTGATTTTGCTCAATTCTCACTTATTCAAGTTTAGAGTTTATATATATTACATCACGGTTACTTCCAACTTTTTTGAAGCCCTACTTAAGTTATATTTCCAGGATATTCCTCCGCTTCAGGCAAACAAAGCTTAACCAAGTTTACATAATTACACCAAAGGGACAACGCACCGCACTCGTGCGCACTCTATTTATTAGTATTTTGCATAACAACTATTGATTACGAGACATTACAAACACACGAATTTGATCTCTGTTTCAATTCTTATCAATTACAAATGAAATATTATAATTTATAGACAAAACTACAGATAAGTGTTTAATGTAACCAAAAATAAAGTTATTTTTTGTTAACACAAGTATAAATCGCTTGTCGTACAGTAGTTACATATTTAGGAAATATCCAGACACATCGTGCATGGGGTGATGTTTCAAAGGTTTGATTCAAAAAGTGTGACGATACCTCGAATAGACTATACCTATCATGCTTGAGTCACAACAGCTCGATGAGCACGAAACAATAGCCCGACACGTCAGAAAACGACGAAATTCCACGTATTTCATTCAGTGTTCACGCTACCCCGACAATATCTCTGCGACAATCGTACTTTGCTGGTGGGAAAATCCTAAAATGGCAAGTAACTCACATTACGTCCATTATTCACGACACTGAACTCACGATAAATGAATGTTTCTTCGCTTTCCATTACATTTTAATGCATAGAAAAACAACATATGAGAATTCTGCCCCACTACTGATTTTGACCTATAAAGCACAATTCTTAAAAACAGTCAAACAAATTATTACATATGTATATATGTATCTGTGTGTGTGTATACACGCGCGCGCGCAAGCGCTCACAAAACATACGTGCAGGGTAAGTCTAGATAAAAAATGTATGCCATTCCTCATAACCAAGTAGAGAGAAAATGCACTTTAATTTGCATTTTAAGTCATTATTGTGAGAGTAATGCACCCATAAAAATTGACATTCCATCTACATTTGTCCCAAAATAATGGACGCTACTTAAAGTTGAGCAACGAATCTCCGAACACAGTTTGGAGAAATGATATGTTAATTCTATGGTAATTTGTTTGACAATATAATCCTTCTCCATTACTTAACAAGAAGTTACTGATATAACTAAGGAGCCTACCTTCCTCTCCATGAGTACAAATCATTTTTGATGAAGTTCCTAAAAGCTCAAATGGTAGGTAGGTCTTGACGTCTCGTTGTCATAAATATCATTAGAGACGGAACCAAAAATATATACAACAATAGGGAAACAAGTACAGATACACACGTGCCGTACCTGGTACTCTAATCCTGAAGATTTGGTGCCNGTTGGTACCATAAACTAGCGTACGACCAAATGCATTACGGAGGTAGGATTGATAGCATCAACTTCGGATGTTATCAGTATAATATTTTGGTAGATATGGTTTACTGACCTGAAATATTTACGGTGCTGTCATTTTAAAAATAAGTGTCTAAAGCTCTTAAATCATGTAAGTTTACATGGCATACTACAGCGATACTTGTGTGAAGAATTTAACGGAACTCGGTTGACTGGTTCCCGAGATAGGGTATAAAATTTTTGTTTTCTCATTCGGCGATTTCGTACAAAAAAAAAACTAAAAATAGGTTCTGTATACTGTGCTTCTAATATAAACTGTCGACATACGAAGTTCTGTTGAATTTTATTAAATGAAAAACTTCTCTTAATTATTTTAATGGCCACCATTTTGAAAATCAATGTCTGACCCACTTAAATAATTCAACTGTACGAGGCCTTCTGTTGTACTACTTTTGTGCGAAATTTGGTGGAAATTAGTTCGACGGTTCCGGAAATATGGCATAATTGTTTCATTTTCTCACCTGGTACTATCTTAAAAAAGGCAGGCAAAATAGGACTTCTGTATGCATAACTGATGCTTCCAATGAGTACTGTTAGCACACAATATGTCGTTTAATTTGTTTGAGTTTTTTAATAGGAATAACATATTAATCTGAATTCTTTATATTAATGATATAAAAATAATATCTCTCTCCTAAAACATACACGTTTACATGGCCTATCACAGCACTTTTTGTGGGAAAAATTGGATGGTAATTGGTTGGTTGTTCGCCGAAATATAGCATAAAACCTAAATTTTTTCGTGTGATGGTTTTCATAAATGGAAGACATAAAGATTATGTATTAATATATTTGATGTTTATTATAGATACTGCCGCCGTTTAAAATATGGTTGAAATTGTTTGAGACATGTGGCATACTAAGCAAAAATATTTGCATGGTTGTTATTATGAAAATATGTGACTAACATATTAGATCATACACATTTAGATAAACTACAACAGCATACCTTATCGCATGAACTTGGTAGGAATTATATAATTATTTCTCGAGATAGGACAGAAAAACTTAATTTTGCATGTGGTGCTATCTTCTGTAATGGTGGAGAAAAGAGTTTATATATGAGCTCATTGATGCCTGCATAAATACTGACAGTATACAAAGTAAGGTTGAAATTGGTTACATGGATTCGTAAGTATAGCATACTAAGATGAAATGTTTATATAACCGCCAATTTTTAAAATAAGTGTCTGGCCAACTTAAAACATTCAAACGTAAATAGCCTAACCTAGTAGTAGTACCTGTTTTTCAAATTTTGTAGGAGTCGGTATATTGTTTTCTTAAATATGATATAAAAACTTGATTTATTTATTAATGTAGTGCCAGCTTACAAAATGGCACAAAGAAGTGGTTATGTATTGGAGTATATGATGGTTAAATGTATGGTATATATAAAATATACTTAAAATATTCGTATGGCCGCCATTTTGAAAATCAGTTTCTTAGTCCTTTAAATTTTAATGTTTACATGGCCTACCCTGGTAATATTTACGAGCCAAATTTGGCGAGAGTCGGTAGTAGTTTTCAAGATATAACGTAAAAGCTTTATTTATTCATGTAGCCGCTGCATTTCGTAATATATTTCGTAATATTTCTTAATATTTCACCGTACTTTGAAACAATGGCATTAGATTCCATATCATTCCAATACATCATGATCACTGTGAAACGCTGCCTATGTGCACTAACAACACCTCTCTAGCTGACTGACCAACTGACGGTACCTGGAAACAGCGTTTCTCTATCACAAGATAAAATAATAATTAATAATTTAAATATTTTAAAGCATGTATAATCCACATTCAGCTAAACGGTAACGTAACACAGGAAAACTGACTGCATTCATATCAAGCGGCAGCACATAACTTTCAAACTAAATATGATGACGTCTTGAAAATGGTTAACATAAGCGACTTCCGACAAGTAAGCTTTTTAAATCACTTCTCACATACTGAACAACTTATTCTTATTAACCTAGATAACGTCACAGTATTTTGAAATTAAACACCAAAAGAAGGAGCCAGCTTTCATTTAAGTAATGAATGATATTACCAACGATATTCTCACGAGACGAGGACCTAATTTTTTTTCCAAACTGTGTTCAAAGATTTGTTATTTAATACTAAGTAATTTCTTATATTATTTAAGGAATGTGATTGGAAAGTAAATTTTTAAGCTCTCGTAACTTTCACGGCATTCATTTAAGGTAAAATATAAANCAAGTAAGCTTTTTAAATCACTTCTCACATACTGAACAACTTATTCTTATTAACCTAGATAACGTCACAGTATTTCGAAATTAAACACCAAAAGAAGGAGCCAGCTTTCATTTAAGTAATGAATGATATTACCAACGATATTCTCACGAGACGAGGACCTAATTTTTTTTCCAAACTGTGTTCAATGATTTGTTATTTAATACTAAGTAATTTCTTATATTCTTTAAGGAATGTGATTGGAAAGTAAATTTTTAAGCTCTCGTAACTTTCACGGCATTCATTTAAGGTAAAATCTAAANTTTAAGGAATGTGATTGGAAAGTAAATTTTTAAGCTCTCGTAACTTTCACGGCATTCATTTAAGGTAAAATCTAAATTAAATCTTGGACTCATTTTCTCTCTAAAAAATCGCCTCAAAATTAACACATTTTGTCCAGACTCACTTTATATACATATAATATACGCACACACACATAATACACACTTATAGAATATAACATAATACTGTCTATCCGCCATATACCAACTGTCCAAGACAGTACTGCGTCTCGACAGTCTATTTATAACAACATATTAAACATGATGGATTTGTTGTTAGGTCATAACCCATACATGCGCATGNGTCTCGACAGTCTATTTATAACAACATATTAAACATGATGGATTTGTTGTTAGGTCATAACCCATACATGCGCATGTATGCTGTTTGTGCGCAACAGTGCTAGGAGTACCTAATAAGGTGTGAAAAATTAGATGTGCAGAGACGTAATTTCTCTTGTATAATTAACTCGCAAGACTTGTTATAACTTTAAAGACCTACCATTGACAAATTGTTTTTACCTTAACTGCGTACACTCCNGACTTGTTATAACTTTAAAGACCTACCATTGACAAATTGTTTTTACCTTAACTGCGTACACTCCTGCACTCGAATACTTGGAATAAATTGACAGTGATTTGGGAAAAAGTGTTATCTAAGTTAACGTTTTGTTAAAGGTATAATTTTTTAATTGGGGGAAGTAAAAATGGTTTCTTTTATGTTTAACACGGATCAGAATACACTATGACATAATATTTTGTTTGCAATAATTCTGCAGTGTTTTTCCTTGGTTCACACATGGCTACCAGTAATTATTTCGGACAACTTAAGGCTTTTCAAAGGGTTCGGTTAAACTCNGTCTCGACAGTCTATTTATAACAACATATTAAACATGATGGATTTGTTGTTAGGTCATAACCCATACATGCGCATTTATGCTGTTTGTGCGCAACAGTGCTAGGAGTACCTAATAAGGTGTGAAAAATTAGATGTGCAGAGACGTAATTTCTCTTGTATAATTAACTCGCAAGACTTGTTATAACTTTAAAGACCTACCATTGACAATTTTTTTTTACCTTAACTGCGTACACTGCTGCACTCGAATACTTGGAATAAATTGACAGTGATTTGGGAAAAAGTGTTATCTAAGTTAACGTTTTGTTAAAGGTATAATTTTTTAATTGGGGGAAGTAAAAATGGTTTCTTTTATGTTTAACACGGATCAGAATACACTATGGCATAATATTTTGTTTGCAATAATTCTGCAGTGATTTTCCTTGGTTCACACATGGCTACCAGTAATTATTTCGGACAACTTAAGGCTTTTCAAAGGGTTCGGTTAAACTCNTTTTCCTTGGTTCACACATGGCTACCAGTAATTATTTCGGACAACTTAAGGCTTTTCAAAGGGTTCGGTTAAACTCTGAATTATCTGTATTCATATCACAGTAATACAGTATGGCTAGACTTCAGCACTTTGGCAGAAATTCGTTGTTTTCGTGTCATAATTTCAGTTTCAGAGGTATTATTGAAAACGTTTGATCATATAAAATGTACAATTTACTAGTTGTTTGATTCGTTTGTATCTAATATTCACTGTTTGTTATTTCCTGCTTGCATAAAAGCGAGAACTTATTGATAAAATATAAATATGTTCTCGACATTTTATAACAACACACAAATAAAATAACGCACAAGAAATATTATGCAAATCGTAGGATGTCAATTTTCTGTAATCGTAAATTGCCAGTAATTACTATGAATCCGAAATTACGACGCGCGAAAACGAGGAATTTTTGCAAAAGGGTTGAAGCTGAGCCTTGTGTTGTACCACGGGTCTCACCTGACCGCAGAGGAACGCATTGTGCGGCGACGGCGAGAAGCACGAGTGCAAATGAATATACCGCCGACCTCCCCATCTTATCGGACCCTCAGATGTTCCGTACTTGCACGGTACACAAAAAGCAGTTTAATTTTTACTATAGCGGGTTTATATATGTTCCTTCTTAACACATTTTACGTTTGTTGTGCTCAATGGTCAACTGATCACGCGTGAAATGTGTAAGTGCCCAGACTAGATAAGATAGTTCAGCATTCGTTCCCAAATGTGATGGATGACTGCTGAACAATATGAAAGGCGTGTATTTGCGATACATTGTCAACATGTTTTCAAGTACCTGTCATCGAATCTGCTGTGTGATGTATTGTGGGCGGTTTGGAGGCCGAGTATGGAAAGGTGATATAGAGTACAAGTGTTAAAAATGTCAAGTATAAACGTTTATGTAACTTCTATTTAAGTATAAACTGATTAACACGGATCGTTTAATATTCTATTGACAAAGCTAACGGAGCGAACGCATTCAGGATCGGAAACTAGACGTCGCTCTTTGCATGGAAGTTGCGGGGATTTAAAATCTGAACTTCAATATAAATTTCGACTCATGCTAACCTTATCGATAATAATACGATATATTACTACTGTCAGCATATATTTGACCATTACGTTTGACGACGTTTCTACAGTCTCAAACAAAAAAATATTGTATTCCTACATTACAAAACCCCCAGTAGTGCAAAGTCCTCAATAATATGGTAACTTCGCCCTCGTAATATTACAATACTTAGTATTTGCCTGAACGCTATATACGCGTATAATATTGTAAGTGATAATTTTTAGAAATATATCATGAACGATACATGGACTTATTGCACACATCCTGTTGAGGTACTTCCGCGTATGGACCTTAGACGACAACATACTCTTAATTTGAATTAAAGTGTTATTTACTTTAAGCTTTCCCTGTTTTATTCCTTGAGACTACGAGGACGAAGGTTATTTCCCTCTTACTATTCTGTAGATCGGTTTAGCATAACCTCCAAGACACTTCTTGCATACCAGAGCTTACAGTTATGTGCGGGTAATCGGTCTGTTAGTTCTCAAGAGAGACATATGTAGTTTTTGCAAGTGGAAAGTTTTTAATGCTGACCTACGCCTGATCGCCCGATACATACAAGGGCGAACGTATTGTGTGGCTCGTTTTCGAATACATGCAAAGTTGTGGAAAAAAATTTTCGAACTGCTAATATANTCGCCCGATACATACAAGGGCGAACGTATTGTGTGGCTCGTTTTCGAATACATGCAAAGTTGTGGAAAAAAATTTTTGAACTGCTAATATAAAAAAATGATATTTATAAAAACATTTAAGGGAGTATAAATAATATTGGAACAGTACCGGACAGGTGTACTATTTAACTTTTAAAATTCTGCTCTTTCGAAAACAATTTTGTCGAACTTTGGTTATGTAAGTAGTAAACTAACCTTTGCATTAATTCAACAAAACAATCCTCTTGTTGACTTGATTTTAATGACTTTCGCTTTGAAGTTTATTTATATTTTCAAAACGTTTTGACAAACGTTGATTCGGTGTTTTTTTCCCCCTCCGGAGCCACGATACTATTTCCACTAACAAACTAGCCTATGTGCCTAAATGCTACTATTACCCTTCCCCCATGTCTGTATTATTGTCCCGTAAATATGTAAACGAGGTTATGGGCATAAAATAAACGACGAGGATTGCTATTTGGTCTTACTTTGTGTCGTAATTTAGTCTAATTCGTATGTCTAAATTTAAAATTATGAAGGGGTAAATTTTGGAAAATCTGTTTTCAGCCATTATTAACGTACAGCTTACTGTAAGACTTGCTTTTTGCGAAGTATCTTGTAAATTTAGATTCTGTTCTGTAAACTGATATCACTGAAACATCCTGTGCTGATTTTTACACTTAAACATTTTAAAAAGAGAAGACCGGTGCATAGCATTAGTAGCAGAACAACACTAATTAAAGCCAAAGTCGTAAAATGAGGATAAAAATTTATGATACTCAGCTGATTTCATATTGCGTTATTTGCAGTCAGTTTCCAGGGAAATATCGAACAAAAAGAACGTTTATATTTCTTTACTGCATTTGAACTTATTTACACCCTACTTGCAATGCCGCGAGTTTGATCGTGAAACGTTTTAAGGAATTAACTAAACTACAGTTACATGCATGGTTGTCCAGGACCCAATACAGAGATCACGTGTTGCTATGGTAACGCCTTTACTACATCGGTGACAGACGTCACACAATTTATAAATAAGGGTATTGAAACAATGCGTTGTAAACTTCAAGTTAGGAAGAAAATATATTGAGGGTACAAAGGTAGACGGGGTGGTAATTAACTCAAATAACCCTTTTTAAAGTTCTGGCTCGTTCTCCTTTAAATGCATTTCAAGCAACAAAAGTGAAATAAGTTGGCATTGAGTATTTCATCAAAACACAACAATTTTTTTATACTAATTTTTAGTTACTTCACTTTACTTAACTGGATAGAGTTTTTGTATTACGTGCCATTCTGAAAAACTAACAAGTAATGAGGAATTATTCACAAAAAAATTTTTTTCTTTTTCAGAATAATTTTGTTTTAAGTTTTAATTTCGCGGGAATTCAACTATTTTAATAGTTTTATATTTAGTGACGTAAATGATTATGGATACAATGACACATTTCGTGGCCAATGTGTACCTACGGTTTTGATTTCCTAGTTACTACACTGGAGAGCCATAAAAACTGGTATAGGCGTGCGTATGCAAAAAACAGAGGTATGGAATCAATCAGAGTAGCGCGATGCGGTCGGCAGCGCCTATATAAGACAACAAGCGTCTGGCAAAGTTGCTAGATCGGTTACTGCGGCTACACTGGCAGGTTATCAACATTTAAGTGAGTTTGAACGTGGTGTTATAGTCGGCGCACGAGAGATGGGACATAGCATCTCCGAGGTAGCGATAAAATTTGGATTTTCGCGCACGGCCATTTTACGAGTGTACCATGAATATCGGGAATCCGGTAAAACATCAAATCTTCGACATCGCTGCGGCCGGAAAAAAATCGTGAACGAACGGGACAAACGACGACTGACGAGAATCATTAAACGTGACAGACGAGACGTGCAACCCTTTCTCAAATTGGCGCAGATTTCAATGCTGGGGCATCAACAAGTGCTAGCATGCGTACTATTCAACGGACCATCATAGATATGGGCTTTGGGAGCCGAAGGCCCACTCGTGTACTGTTATTGACTGCACGACACATCGCTTTACACCTCGCCTGGGCCCGCCAACACCGCCATTGGACTGTTGATGACTGGAAACACGTTGCCTGGTCTGACGNGGTGTTATAGTCGGCGCACGAGAGATGGGACATAGCATCTCCGAGGTAGCGATAAAATTTGGATTTTCGCGCACGGCCATTTTACGAGTGTACCATGAATATCGGGAATCCGGTAAAACATCAAATCTTCGACATCGCTGCGGCCGGAAAAAAATCGTGAACGAACGGGACAAACGACGACTGACGAGAATCATTAAACGTGACAGACGTGCAACCCTTTCTCAAATTGGCGCAGATTTCAATGCTGGGGCATCAACAAGTGCCAGCGTGCGAACTATTCAACGGACCATCATTGATATGGGCTTTCGGAGCCGAAGGCCCACTCGTGTACCGTTGTTGACTGCACGACACAAAGCTTTACGCCTCGCCTGGGCCCGCCAACACCGCCATTGGACTGTTGATGACTGGAAACACGTTGCCTGGTCTGACGAGTCTCGTTTCCAATTGTATCGGGCGGATGGACGTGTACGGGTATGGAGACATCCTCATGAATCCATGGACCCTACATGTCAACGGGGGACTGTTCAAGCCGGTGGAGGCTCTATCATGGTATGGGGCGTGTGCAATTGGCGTGAAATGGGACCCCTGATATGTCCAGATATGACTGTGGCAGGTTACAGATATGTGAGCATCCTGTCCTATCACCTGCACCCATTCATGTCCATTGTGCATTCCGACGGACGTTGACAATTCCAGCAGAACAATGCGACACTCCACACGTCGAGAGTTGCTACCGAGTGGCTCCAGGAACACTCTTCTGACTTTAGCCACTTCCAGAGGCCACCTAAATCACCAGACATGAACATTATTGAGCATATCTGGGATGCCTTGCAACGTGCTGTTCAGAAGAGATCTCCACGCCTCGCACTCCTATGGATTTGAGGACTGCCCTGCAGAATTCATGGTGTGAATTGCCTCCTGCATACCTTCAGACAGACATTAGTCGAGTCCATGCCACGTCGTCTTTTGGCACTTCTGCGTGTTCGCGGGGGCCCTACACGATATTAGGCAGGTGCACCAGTTTTTTATTTTGCTCTTCAGTGTATGCTGGCAAGCAGTTTATGTATATACTCGTGTGGTGCCAAAAACTATTTCAACGTGATTGGAAAAAAACTTCACTTAAGTCGCATACCTTACAGTCAATACGTATTTTTACTAACGTACTAAGAAATGTGTCTGAGGGCTCTAAACATTGCATTTTAAATGGTTCAAAGAAAAAATAGTAGTACTGAACGTTTTTGTTAATGCAAAACTGTTTGGATTCGGGCAGCCGGCATCTCGGTCAACTTAACATGCACATACACGCACACACACAACACACCAATATGAGAAACAAAGTTTAATAAATCGATCCATGTGTAATTGAGAGTAGTCTGGGTAGTTTTTTTTTTAATTTAGAATGAAGAGTAAAATTTATTGATATACCCAGACATAAGGGTCGAAAATGAAATTAAAAACATTTCAGAAGAATTTTTTACTTAGGGTGCATGGTTTTCTAGAAATTAGTAAAAGAATAAACTTAACTTTATGTACACCGACATAAAAGTCAAAATCCAATGAAAATATTATTATTCAGCTATACAGTGCACAGGAATGATTCATATTATTTTGATAATAATTGTAAGTATTTTAATGTTTTCTAAATATTCTTATGCATAGGGCTAAGCACATGAATTTTCATAGGCGAGGCGTAAAACTTTGTGTCGTGGAGTCAACAACGGTACACGAATGGGCCTTCGGATCCAAAAGCCCATATCAATGATGGTTCGTTGAATAGTTCGCACACTGGCACGTGTTGATGCCCTAGCATTGAAATCTGCGCCAATTTGAGAAAGGGTTGTACGTCTCGTCTGTCACGTTTAATGATTCTCGTCAGTCGTCGTTTGTCCCGTTCGTTCACGATTTTTTTCCGGCCGCAGCGATGTCGAAGATTTGATGTTTTACCGGATTCCCGATATTCATGGTACACTCGTAAAATGGTAGTACGCGAAAATCCTAATTTTATCGCTACCTCGGAGATGCTATGTCCCATCTCTCGTACGCCGACTATAACACCGCGTTCAAACTCACTTAAATGTTGATTACCTGCCATTGTAGCCGCAGTAAGCGATCTAGCAACTTTGCCAGACGCTTGTTGTCTTATTTAGGCGCTGCCGACCGCATCGCGTTACTCTGATTGATTCCATACCTCTGTTATTTGCATACGCACACGTATAACAGTTTTTATGGCTCTCCAGTGTACTTTGAGATCCTTCAGTCATAGGTATTCCTATGAAATCCTGTATGGCATCGGAGGATAGACAAATACAATAGCGGTTTCTAATATCTCAGTTCATTTTGCCTTTAAAATACACGCCTGTATACATATAACACATTGTATTACGTCTCTAAGTTTTAAAACTTAAAAGTTAAAAATATAACATTTTTATTTATGAATATATTGGTAGCCAACATCGTATTCGTACAAATTGACTATGTGGCTTTGATCTAGGTCATGGGTGGAACCTATAATATGAATTTTATAACTATATCTTCGAGGGTTGGATAATGGTGACCATTTATGCTCATAAAAAAACTTAAGGTTTAATTCATTTTTATTCTCGGATAGACTTGCGCTGGTCTGATACGTTCCAATTTCCATGTGCCTAAATCCATCAGTCGTTGAGTGATGTGAAACTGTGCCTCTGAGTTCGCATATGTCTGATATAGGCATAATGCACTTAAAACTCGTTCTGAGGTAAGGCATCCACTGCATTGTATTCGTGACTCTGGCTCGTTACATAATTACTTTAGAAAAACCTATTATCAATCACTATGCTTACAAAAGTCAATATGGTATCGAATATATACGAATAATCAAATTTTATGGCGTCATATTGCCATTCGACTCGAAAACACGAACCAGAAAATATATAACACTTGGTATATTTACATACACAATTCTATGCTTATGAAATTAAATATGGTGCTGGTCACTGCTTCATAATCACGTTTATGACATAATATTCAAATTCTCTTTGGAAAAACGAATCCGTAGACATGCTGCTCGATATACAAATTTAAAATTTAAATAAAATGTATTTATTTACATAAATTACTTTTATTTATAAAATTACGCTTTTCATAATCTATGGTTGCGGCATCATATACTAAAAAGCCGTCTCAGAAATACGAATCTATAGACACAAAGCTCAGCATAATCTTTTCTGTGAGTTTTAAAAGTGAAATAAAATATATTACATTAAATACATAATTTTTTTTTTATAATTGATGGATGTTACATTTTAATCAAATAATTTTTAAAAATATGATTTCGTAGACTGGTCGCTTGATACGCTTTTGTCTGTAAGTTTAAAAGTTAACGTCTCATTTATAAAATTATGCATTTTCAATGCCTGTCATCATGACTGTTGTATAAGTTAACAGGTTATTTCTATATAAACATAATTTAGACCTGTACTGGAGCCCATTTCTATGACATAATTGCCCTGCCGCCCTGCTCGTCAACGGATGTGCTGCCTATAATATGAATTTGGTGGCTATAGCTTCAATGGATGGGAAATGGTGGCCAACTTATCTTATAAGAAGGGTCGTGGCCTAATAGACCCTGCTGCCCTTTTCGATGTCGGGAGTGATGTCTATGATATGAATTAGGTGGCTGAAACTTTGGCAGATGGGAAACAGCTACTAACTATACTTATAAGAGGGTTTAAAATATACTTGACCCTATCACTCTGTTAGTCACCTATGATATGAATTTGGTGACTGTATCTTAAATGGTTCGGAAATAAGAGCCAACTATTCTTTTAAGGTGCCTTAAGGCCTAATTGACCAAGCGGTCCTTTTCGTCCGAGGGGGTGATTCCTATGTTATGAATTTGGTGGCTATATCTTAAATAGTTCGGAATTTACAGCTTACTATGCTTATAAGTGGACCTAGGCCATCCGTGACCCTGCGGTCATTTTCGACGTCGGGGCTGATGCCTATGTTATGAATTTGGTGACTATCTTAAACAGTTCGGTAATTACAGCCAACTATGTTTATAAGTGGGCTTAAGGTATATTTGACCCTGCAGTCCTTTTCGTCGCTGGGGGTGATACCTATGTTATGAATTTGGTGACTATAGCTTTGGTGGATGGGAAATGGTGGCCAACTATGCTTATAGGAGGACTAAAGGCATCCTTGGCCCTACTACCTTGATGCTACGCTCTAGCTTACACGAATGGTAATGGTGGGAATCCAAGATGGCAGGGTACGAAGGCAAGATGGTGGAATGATTGAGGTGTGCGCGATTAGCATATGTGCGATTAGTATATGTACAATTAGCATATATGTGTGTGTGATTTGTATAGGTGTCATTAGCATATGCGTACTCGGCATAGGTTATAGAATATAAGCTTGTAACAAGGTAGTGGATGAAGTTGCATGGCAGGGCAATGAACTCGAACATTCTTTAGACAAGATGGATGGTGCTGTTATAGAATGACAGAGCATGAAGTGGTTTTAAATGATTGCACAATCCAGCTGACATTTGCTCAATTTCCGCCGGATTCCGCCGAAATTAAATGTGCAAGTGCCAGTTGCATTGTGCGAAACACGTTTTCTGGGAAATTTTAAGGGGAAAAAAAAAAAGAAATTTTGAAGGGAAAAATGGAAATTTTATGCTTTTTTGAGGATAAAGAGTTTTTTTTTTTTAAGGAANGAAATTAAATGTGCAAGTGCCAGTTGCCTTGTGCGAAACACGTTTTCTGGGAAATTTTAAGGGGGAAAAAAAAGAAATTTTGAAGGGAAAAATGGAAATTTTATGCTTTTTTGAGGATAAAGAGTTTTTTTTTTTTAAGGAAAAGGGTAAATTTCGAGGGAAATTCTAGTCCTCTGCCAGATGTCACATGGCTCATAGGCTCCCACTCCCATCCCCCTGTGCCAGAACTCTTATTGTGTATCTACTGATGTCAGAGAGCCGCTGGGAAGTAGTGGCATAGTGTTTCACCGCTGTTCGTGTACACAGACGGGAGTAAGCATGCCGCATCGAAGAACGACAACCATACAAACAGGTTTCTATATTTAATCTCAGTAAAATCGTGGCCTATCGGTATTGTGGATTATCATACTGCGAAACTGATTTTCGCGTTAGAATAAANCCGCTGTTCGTGTACACAGACGGGAGTAAGCATGCCGCATCGAAGAACGACAACCATACAAACAGGTTTCTATATTTAATCTCAGTAAAATCGTGGCCTATCGGTATTGTGGATTATCATACTGCGAAACTGATTTTCGCGTTAGAATAAATGCAACCACAGTGAAGCAGACATGGGATCAGTGGGTCGAGGAGAGACAGACTGAGCTACAGGGAAGAAGCCAACGGCTCCGTCGCACCAACGAACACGAGGACTGACATATGGCGCGCATGGCGATTACGAACCGTTCAGCAACATCAAACACCATCGTTCAGAGGTTCAGGCATATGGCACATCAATCTGTGTCCGCACGCGCAATTCATCGCCGTCTGCATCATCAGGACAGCTTGTGCAGGCGCTCATTACTGCGACTGCCACTGACTGCTTACCACAGGCGCCTGTGGCTGTAAAGATGTGTGGTACGCCTGGCCTGGAAACACGAAGCACATGTCATCGTGGGGCTGCAGTGGTGTAGTGGTTAGACTATCCGCCTCCCACCTAGGCGAACCGGGTTCGATTCCCGGCAGGATCGCCCCCATGCCGCTGGTCGGCGGGTTTTTCTTAGAGATCTCCTATTTCTCCCGCCCATTCATTCCGGCGTTGCTCCACACTCACCTCAATTCACCCTCATCGGCTGTCAAGACCTCGATTTTAAGGGCCGCCCAAATCTCTTTACTCATTCACTCACTACATGTCATCGTCTTATCAGACGAATTCCGCTTCTGCTCGCAGCACCACGATGGCCGCATACATGCCTGGCAGCACCGTGGTGGACGCCAGACCGAGTCCTGCATTATGCACCGTCATACCGGCCCAGCACCTGGAATTACGGTATGGGATACCATCCTGCTCGTGCCTAGTCCGCATCGCTGGTACGCTGATCAGCAACCGTAACGTCCTAGAGGTGTTGTAGCGTGTTGTTGTCCCCTATATTCAGGGCCAACCCAGGAGCTCTGTATAAAAAGACCCATGCTCGGCTGCACGTGGTGCTCATCGTCCGACGGTTCGTGGATGACCACAATGTCACACCGCTTCCTTGTCCGGCGCGTTCACCGCCCATCGGATACGTGTGGTCTATGCCACAGGATATCCGCGGCCACAACGGATGTACTTTGGGCACACATCAAATCAGCATGGGAGATACCCTAGACGAATATCCAAAGTCTCTTCCTCTCAATGACGCGTTATGTACAGCGGTTATTGCCACCTGGGGTGGGACCACACAGTACTTCTTTCCCTGTGTTCTGTACGTCATATCGAGCTGCAAGAGTAATCATGTCACTTGTGTACGATGGGTATTCTGTCTAGTAAATCAGGTTGCGACATCTCACGTCCTTCTTAGTGTTGCAATTTTAATTACCGGCAGTTTACATCGACTTTGGTGGAAATGATCTTACCACATACATTTGAGTAAGATTACTCAATTTTTTATAGTGTAGCATTGATGTGAAAACTATTCAAATGACACTGTTAAATCGTTAAAAGTAAAATTGCACTACAATTAATACCATTTTTACTCGAAAAAGTACGAAAATAAAGCAACAGATAGTTGTTGCCACCAGTTTAAAATACTGCAGTTTAAACGCGATGGTAAAACCAGGCACTATTATTTATAATTCTCTGCCAACATCATTGTATACAGAATGGGGCTGAATTCGACCGACCAACTTCGTGAGAACATTCCTTATGAAAATTCAAGTGTAAATTATTTATTACACTTTCTACCTAAAATGAATATTAATAGATATATGAGTCCTTGAAAATCGAAATTTTAAACTGTAATTTTTTCAAATACCGTAAACGAAGTAAAATTAAATTACAATTCTCCGAACGTTGTTTTATGTAATCGGGCTCTTCGACCTAAGAGCAAACTATCATTAATACCTCCCCATGTAATGAAAACAACAGAGGTGGCGACTCTCACTTTCCATGCGTTTTTCCCTTTAAAAATATGAACGTTAGAAGCTAGTTTAAAGAACAGTATGGCCTAATTAACAAAATTTGTCCTCATGTTGCAACTGCCCAGGACCCGCCGTTTTCGTTTAAGACGCACACAAAATTTTCAGCGGCAGCGATAGTTTCCAGGCATGTCTGGCAATACCAACACTTCCTGCAGGGAATGACCAACCGACTGTCACCAGAAACAAACAGGCAGTTTCAGTACTGTAGGATTAATAATGTATGGTACATGCTGTTTACAGCAAGTGCTGAAAATGCCCTCCGCCATCGTCTGTGCAGTGGGCACATAAGCACACCATAGCCGCATGCAGGTAGTATTATTGCCTATGTGCTAGACACTGTATCGCTGCAGCTTTGTGCGCGTTTTACACGAAAACGGTGAGTCCGTGCCAGCTGCAGCAAGAGAGAGGAACACTTTCGTTAATTAGGTCATACGGCTTAGTAAACCACCATACAACGTTCATAATTCCTGAACGTAAAATTTGTCTGCAATATTATGTGCCCTGTCCGATTTTTTTTTTCATTACGGGGGAGTTTTTAATTAGTTTTATGGTATGTTGAATTTCTTATATCGGTAACATAAAAAATGTTAGAATAACTGTGATTTAATTTCATTTTATTCCCAATATTANTGTTGAATTTCTTATATCGGTAACATAAAAAATGTTAGAATAACTGTGATTTAATTTCATTTTATTCCCAATATTTAAAAAAAAATGCAGTTTAAAATTTATATTTTCAAGGGCTTGTATCTTCCTTAATATTCAGTTTATGTAGAAAGTGTCCCGTACATTTCCCACTTGAAATGCGTAAGGAATCACCTCACGAAGTCAGCCGATCGCATTCCGCCCACTAAATATGTCAGAGTAGTACATGACCACAAATGCATAACCACGAACGATGAAACAGAGGTCAGAAAGTATATTTACAATTCTGGTAACACTGACATTTTTTTTCTCTGTATTTTACTGTGTGTGTGTGTAAGTGTGCGTGTCTATTAGTTATCTGTACACATACATTTCTACAGTATTGAAGAGTACTAGTAAACCAGATTTTAATTTGTAACATTGAACAATTACATTTTACTTATCAGATCACTCTTGTTAGTCGTCCCCCCACCCCCACCACGGGTTGCCGACGTTTTCAATAGCTACCACCGATAGGTCGTTAATGAAGGTATCATTTGGCGGGAATCCTGTTCACAGGATCATTAATACTATTTGGAGTTAAGTATGACGATAGACGTCGGAATCACAACCAAGAAGTTTGGTCATTAAGTAACGTATCTGACTGACGTTCAGGTTGGTCAAGTTTCGATACCATCCCGCTCAACTCAGGANAGTTTGGTCATTAAGTAACGTATCTGACTGACGTTCAGGTTGGTCAAGTTTCGATACCATCCCGCTCAACTCAGGAAGGTTCCCACGCGTGATTTTATATTCTCATTCCAGGAAAATGATGATGCAGATTTTTACTATCGAGGGCTTCATGCTAGATAAGCGAAACAACGAAATACAATTTTTATGAAGAGTACTATACGAAAACTTTCAATATGTTTGCAGTTACCTCGGAATTTCACAAGTAACAAGTCAAAGCTTTTCAGTATAAAATTTAAATATGACTTTTTTTATGCTGGTTATTTTATCGCTTAGGTATCAAATAAATTTTAAGCTTTGTATGGTTGGTACGCCATACTGACGCGATGACCTCAATAGAGACCTTCTACGCCCTCGCCTGTTAGATTNAAGCTTTGTATGGTTGGTACGCCATACTGACGCGATGACCTCAATAGAGACCTTCTACGCCCTCGCCTGTTAGATTACGATCCTTATTTGTTTCACTGCACATAAGAAAAGAAAGGCTTGATTACTGAGGTCACGACGAACCCAATAATGCGACAATATTTCAGAGTTATTTCGGTCTATTTAATGTAATGTCTATCCAACAAAGTCAGCAGTTATTAGAGCCGTGGCCACAGGAGTAACTCTGGGTTAAGGACGCGAAATCTCCATCACAGTAATAAGGCTGGCCGGAACTATTGTAGAGGGTGAATGGCCACCACGAGGGGGTTTAGTTGGTTGACAGTGACGCCAGGTAATAAACGGTGACCCTGAGAAAAGTCGATCGAAAAGGGATGTGCAAAATAAGAGACTTCGTAATGACAGTAATATCGCATTGCTCCGCACCTTGCTCCCGAGCTCATTAAGCAAAATACGAGACTAGTTATCAACACCTGAGTTAATCTTGGACAACCTTTATTAATTTGTAGATACTCGCAACTTCTGCTTTTGGACTTATTGTAAGTAACTTTCAGCTAAACTCCAGTCAAGTCAATGTAGACTCAGCTGTTGCCCCTTCCCAGGACGCCGCCTGGCTGGGCGTATATATTTGGCTTATTCGATGCCGAGATTTTCGGGTGGCCTAATTCTGTACCGGAAATTTCATACCAAACTAAAAATAATTGTGAAGACACTCTTTTTTCAATTTTCATTCTGGAAAAAATTTGATTTAGGGACCTTTAAAATAACCGGCATTTATATAAATACGTGTGAAGTTTCTGAAGTCATATGTGTAAGCAGTAACCAATATAAAATACTTGAGAAATTTTCATTATTTTTTTAATGAAGCTCTGCTCACGTTTGAAGGCCAGTTCACGTTTTAGACAGGGCTTTTCTTCAACCAATACTTAATTATTTATTTTAGTTTCTCTAGAATTTTAATGGGGAAAATTTGTGGCTGAACTACTGCCGATTGTACAAATATCGTAGAGAAACGAGAAAAAAAAGGGCATGTTTGTGACTTTGGTTTATATTTACACAGGAAAATATCCTGCGAAATGCCCAATACTATTCAAAGCTGAAAATTTTCTAATTATGGGGGAAATAGTATATTTTGTTCCATTATTACTTTTATGTACTGCGAAAATAAAACGTTTTTGTTGTAGAGCGGCAAAATAAAGTNAGTATATTTTGTTCCATTATTACTTTTATGTACTGCGAAAATAAAACGTTTTTGTTGTAGAGCGGCAAAATAAAGTTTCTTTCATTCCAAAGTAGTAGTGCCGACACTTACTACACTGTGCATGCGTACGTCTAGAGACTGCAAAGATAAATATGAATACTTGTATCTGTCAAAATAAGAAGGGAATTATTGCTGTTGTGATAATAGTTGCCTTTCAGATGGTCTTAACACCACTTCTTGACATTTAATCACGTAATTAAATATAGAACTACGAATTATGTGCGCCAGAATTTTGCGTGTAACAATACGTCCAACAGTTGAGAATGACAAANATTAAATATAGAACTACGAATTATGTGCGCCAGAATTTTGCGTGTAACAATACGTCCAACAGTTGAGAATGACAAAATGGTTGCTTCGTAAACGTGCCGTTGACTCAAAGATGAGGTAGACTGGTTTAGATCTCCTGTGCATATCCATGACATCCTTGCTAATTGTCTCCAGAACTGTCAAAATAGTGTGTTCAAAGAGTGGTATAGATTCCTGTTTACACTCAGTTTTCCAACAGACTCGTGCTTTTATTATATATTCATATAAATATATGTATAATTTGACTATATTCTAGTTGCATTGAAACTCAGTCGTATAAAGTGCAAAAACATTAAAAAACAAAAGTCTGTGAAAAAAATGAGCTAACCTTAGTCGAAGCCACATGGTTTTGACAGCTGTAGAGGCAAAAAAAAAAGTATTTAATTGCTGAGACTCAAAAGGTTGGTTGGAGGGTATGCCAGCTTTACAGTAACCATCTCCGTGTTTCGGCATAGAAAAATGCTTTTCTCCCTACACAGTTAAAACCACGCGGTTTCCACCAAGGTTAGCACACTTTTGAACTAAGCTGAAGCGCAAATACAATATGATTAAGTTACACAAAATAAAATGCTCCATAAAACAGCGGGATTGAGGATAAGAAAAAATAAAATCAAACGTTATAACATTCGTAAAAAAAACGTGAATTTAACAGCTGTTTGAGAATTTCTTGAGGCAATGTTCGGGACGGGCTGAAGATTGAAATCGGCCTACCTCGTGATCAGACTATGGCCAACACGGTATATGCCATTCACGGTTACTTCCGACTTTTTTGAATCCCTGCTGAAGTTATGCTTTAAGGCTTTTTCTCCACCTCGTGCAAACAAAGCTTAATTCTGTCTATAAAATTACACCAAAGGGACAACGCACCACATNAGGCTTTTTCTCCACCTCGTGCAAACAAAGCTTAATTCTGTCTATAAAATTACACCAAAGGGACAACGCACCACATTTGCGCGCATTCAGTTTAATATAATTTATCATGAGAACTTTTCTTACTAGGCAATACCAACATACCTATTTTCTTTCTGTTTTCATTCATATTAATTATAAATGAAATTTTATAATATTCATAAGTAGTTAATATCTGGTTTAGTACGAACGTGCATCATCTAATTAAAATCTTTATCAACTAATTAAAATAATACATTTAACAATTTACATTAAAAAATATTTTCAGTGTCATATTAGTATAAATAGCTTAACGAAAATAATAAACGATTTCATTGTAGAATATGAAAATATAACTTTACNCAGTGTCATATTAGTATAAATAGCTTAACGAAAATAATAAACGATTTCATTGTAGAATATGAAAATATAACTTTACTTACGTTTGTTATTTTAATTTATAACTTAAATTTATAGTTATCAAATAAGGGTCCAATTCAGCATTTAAGTTGAATCTTTCAATTTATATTGTAAATATGCTTTTTTAATTCACCACCATCATGTGTACCATCGAAATTTAATGTTTAAATTTGTATTGTGTTGGTATGTAATGCAAATTTTTTAATTTAATTTTTTTATTAAATAAATTTTTGTTTTAAAATAGTTGATAAAGGTTTTAATAAGATGAAAACTGGTCCGTACTAAACCAGATATTAACTACTTACAGATTAAAAAATTTCAACCTAAAATAGGATATTTTTGTGTTAACAGAAGTATAGAACGCGCGTATGGCATATTTAGAAAATTACGTTAACGCGCCATACGTGGGGTGATCTCTCAAAGGTTTGATTTAAAAAATGTGAAGAAACCGCGAATGGACTATACCTGAGGCGGCGAGGCACGGGATGGCCACCCACGCCAGAAAGCGCATGTCAGTTCCGCTGGAGTAGCGGCCGTGCGACAGTCTCTCAGCGCCGGTAGTAGCTGGTACATCCCCGGGCTTGCACCTGTGCTCGCCCGACCAGTACCGGGGTTCATGGGGGACCTGCGTACCCTCACTTCCGGAAGCAGCAGGTGTTTTTTGTCGCCCGATAACTGCTACTGATTAGGTTACCTCGCCAGCCCGTCCAACACGTTAAAAGGTCAACGTATGCCGTTCGGTGTCTTACCGGTCGATTCAAATATTATTTTAATATCCTGTTTAAACCGGACTCACAACCACCCGTCGCACCTGTCAGTCGTCCGTCCGTCCGTCCGGCGATCACGTGATCTTCAACCAATCGCAGGACAACTTTTTTTTCTTTCCGTCCATCCGTCAATTATTTACCAAACTGTAACTTTCGACGGACGTACGGATGAGACACCGCCTTTAAGAGACATTCTTTACACGTGAATACACACTTTGAAATAAAATGCAAGGCGGTGGATCTGTGTTTAGATATATTTGGTGGCAAATTCAGAAATTTTAAATTTAAAAACTTAAGTAGGGGAAACTGGGTACGGTTGTAATAGGCTACGGTTGTAACACCTCGAATATTCGCAAAACTATCCACGGTATTGTGAGGGGTACAAGGGGAAAGACACGCGGCTTGCCTGTACGGACCNATATTCGCAAAACTATCCACGGTATTGTGAGGGGTACAAGGGGAAAGACACGCGGCTTGCCTGTACGGACCTGATTGGTAGTGTTGCGTCGCTCTCCGTGCGCTTTGTTGGCTTGTAGAGGGACATATAGTGTTTTGTCATCCAAAAGTAAGTATTTCTGATCGATTTCTTTCTTGAGTTGCTTCGTTAATATTATAATTTACGTTTTGAGATTTTTTCTACGTAATTGGTGGANTGATCGATTTCTTTCTTGAGTTGCTTCGTTAATATTATAATTTACGTTTTGAGATTTTTTCTACGTAATTGGTGGACTGTAAACAGTAATTGGTTTTTGTGTAGGTTATTCTCTCTCGCCTCTGAGACCGTTTCATTGGCACATTGGGGGTTGGGTACGGTTGTAACATTAGTAATTTTTTTTTGTTTTACATTGTAGATGCCCAGGAAACGTGTCAGGAAGACATCGAGAGGTGTAAGCGACATNTAGTAATTTTTTTTTGTTTTACATTGTAGATGCCCAGGAAACGTGTCAGGAAGACATCGAGAGGTGTAAGCGACATATCACCTTATAAGGATGCATACGACGAAGTTAAAAGTGGGAGTTCTTTGAGACGAGCAGCAGAGATCTACAGAGTTAACTACGTCTCTCTGCTATGATACATACGAAAGAGAGATGACACGAACGAAGGTGCCGAGGCACAAAATATCAGTATGGGATATGTAGCTCATAANGTTCTTTGAGACGAGCAGCAGAGATCTACAGAGTTAACTACGTCTCTCTGCTACGATACATACGAAAGAGAGATGACACGAACGAAGGTGCCGAGGCACAAAATATCAGTATGGGATATGTAGCTCATAANGATACATACGAAAGAGAGATGACACGAACGAAGGTGCCGAGGCACAAAATATCAGTATGGGATATGTAGCTCATAACAGAGTCTTTTCGGAACATCAAGATCATCTACTCGCCAAATATCTCATCCATTGTGCAGAAATATACTTCGGTATTTCTACTAAAGAGGTAAGAAAGTTAGCATTTCAACTCGCCGTTAAATAAAACTTAAAGATACCTCCATTTAGAGGATTTTTGTTTGATTTGATACTCTTTTACTGCTTCAGATTTTTTTTAAACACGACGTTAACTTGAAAATGTTAAATTTTATAAAGTGAATGAAGAATACTATTTAAAATATTACTAAGATGGTGCCATATTAACCTTTAATAATGTAAAAGTACTCACATGTGATTTATTAGTAATAAAACTGATTGAAATGCGTGCATTGTGTATTATTTGTTTGTGTTTCAACTTACCCTCATCACTGTTACAACCGCCCTTGGCATGAGGTCAGTTGTAACAGNGTGTATTATTTGTTTGTGTTTCAACTTACCCCCATCACTGTTACAACCGCCCTTGGCATGAGGTCAGTTGTAACAATGGCACACGTTTTTGAAACTTCTCCTGTCTGGCAACTACTGCATTTAGGCCTATCAGTTTAATATAAAATTTGAAGACAAATGCGTACTCTTCTATGTAAAGCGACTTATTTGTGGTTTACNGTGTATTATTTGTTTGTGTTTCAACTTACCCTCATCACTGTTACAACCGCCCTTGGCATGAGGTCAGTTGTAACAGTGGCACACGTTTTTGAAACTTCTCCTGTCTGGCAACTACTGCATCTAGGCCTATCAGTTTAATATAAAATTTGAAGACAAATGCGTACTCTTCTATGTAAAGCGACTTATTTGTGGTTTACAGCCAGAATGGCAATGCTAGGAGCGATCAAAGCAAAATTGTTGCAACCGTACCCAGTCTACCCTAAAAATTGGTAGGATTCTGCTCTGACAATGCCAGCGTTGTGTTAGGTAACAAGAAATCTCTGAAAATGCATCAGCTGAATGATAATCCAGAAATTCTTGTAAATGGCTGCATAAGTCACTCAGCTCATCTTGTAGCTGTAGCAACATAAAGTGAAATTCCAAATTACGTTGAAACCTTGTTGCACATCATTTCAAATTACTTTTCGCGTTCCCCTAAACGGCAGAGCATTTTGACAGAATTTCATGAGTATATGCATTAAGTCCAAGTAAGACGAGATGACTAGCTTTATCAAATTGTGTAAATCTGGTCTTCAACAGTGGAGTGTACTTTTTGAACTGTTCAGAGAGGCAGCTTTTGAGGATAAGAATCCAGTGAGTGGTATCATTTTTAAGGATCTTCAAAATCCGTATGTTAAAGCTTATCTTTACTTTTTAATTATGTGTTACCAATTTTCAGTCAGTTAAATGTATTGTTTCAAAATCGAAAGGTATATATCTATGATCTGTATCCATAAAGCAGACGGTTTGTTAGCATTCTAGCAGGAAATGTTGTAAACTTTCTTGTGTAAATGATGACGAAAAATGAGATAACGGGAATGTGTATGGCCCTTACGTTTTATTACCTATGGAATAAGGAAATGTAGAACATACATTAGAAGCATTAGTAGAGTGCACTGAGAGAGACAAAAAGCAATTCAAACTTATCTGTGTGAAATTTTACCAGAAGTGTGTTGCTTAGTCTTTGAAAAAGTTTCCTGTAAATGGCACACTCTTTAAAAACATGTAATTTCTTGTACCAAATAATGCAATTAACCTGAGTGTAGGTCAAGAAGTATGACATTCCAGAACTTTCCAAAAATTTTGGTACAAAAATTGACACACAAGAAGCGACAAGGGAACTAAAAAAACTTCCATTTTATTTTAAGATGAAGAAAAACGAACGTTTTTAGAGTCAGACAATGTTGTTGCTTTCTGGTGCGCTCTGCGCAAAATCAAGAATTTTAATGGAGAATACATTTTTTCAAACCTCACAAAATTAGTTAAAATTTTGTTAATTCTGCTTTATGGAAATACAGACGTTGAAAGGGGTTTCTCAATGAGGGACAACATAAAAACAAGCAAAAAAACAAAAAATTTAAATCACAAAACTGAGTAATTTTCTAAGGGTTAAATAAGGCTTGCAAACCAAAACTAATTGTTGTGTGACGCATCCAATTACCGACGATCACTTCAAGAAGTTTTGTAGACATATGTTTGATTTTGCGAAGGATGATGCTGGAACTGTATCATCGGATGTGGATTAATTTTTTAAAGCTTAAAAATTATTTTTGATTGGTTAGTGTTTTAATACTTTCCTAATTTTGTGAACATATAATTTGTGCGACGACCAGTAATTCGACACCTGCCACTAACTACCGTACTGGCTATTACTACCACCACCACTGCGCTGAGGACAGCAGAATGTTCAGATTTCATCTTTATTATGCAATGAATGTGTGATGTTTTCACTCTTCTGATTGTATCACCTGTTACAATAAAGATAAGTGTTTTCTCCCATCAATATCTGTGTAGCGGAATGTAGCGAAATTTTACTAGAGCTGTAACGAAATCACCTCTCTCCATGTTGGCAACACTGCCCCAACTTTAGGTAGCTAAGTATCACAGCGTTGGTCAATAAGTTCGTGGACTGACCGCTTAGTGTCGCTGTCGTTGTCACTGTGGTGCACTACAGTAGATAGTTAGCACCACTGGCATTTGCGTGCATATGGTACAGTGTAAGCGGANCGTTGTCACTGTGGTGCACTACAGTAGATAGTTAGCACCACTGGCATTTACGTGCATATGGTACAGTGTAAGCGGAACGATAGCCTCAGTTGTGAAGGGTAGATGAGTGCGAGCGGTGGAATACGAGAATGTCGCAGTTTGATCAACGAGGAAACGCCAAGTTGTACCAAAAGTTAGGCAAATCCGCTACCGAAACGTTTCAGATGAAGAAACTCGTGTACAGCGACGACGCTTTGGGGCGCAGTGCTGTGTTTGAGTCCCACCAACGCTTTGCGCAGCGGAGAGAGATGGAGGATGATGAGCGTACCGGTAGGCTACGAACGAGCCGAACTGACCGCATGATCGAAGAAGTTGCAATGTTGGTGCGTGCCAACCGCACCCAAACAGACGATCTCACANGAGCCGAACTGACCGCATGATCGAAGAAGTTGCAATGTTGGTGCGTGCCAACCGCACCCAAACAGACGATCTCACAATATCAGTAAGGGTTATTCATGGAACGTGTCACACATTTCTGTCGGATGACCTGAACATGTCGCCTGTCACACATAACGATGTACCACGCATCGTGGCGCAAGACGAAAGGGACGATCGCATGAACATTTGCGGTGACCTGATGAGTAGCGCTGACGACGATGGGACGTTTCTCAACGANAGCCGAACTGACCGCATGATCGAAGAAGTTGCAATGTTGGTGCGTGCCAACCGCACCCAAACAGACGATCTCACAGTAGCAGTAAGGGTTATTCATGGAACGTGTCACACATTTCTGTCGGATGACCTGAACATGTCGCCTGTCACACATAACGATGTACCACGCATCGTGGCGCAAAACGAAAGGGACGATCGCATGAACATTTGCGGTGACCTGATGAGTAGCGCTGACGACGATGGGACGTTTCTCAACGANACGAAAGGGACGATCGCATGAACATTTGCGGTGACCTGATGAGTAGCGCTGACGACGATGGGACGTTTCTCAACGATCTTAAAGGAAGACGAAACAATGGTATCTGTATTATCCGCAACTTAAGTGACAATCGGCCACCTGGAAATCACCATCAATCTCTACGACGGACGGAAAAAAAACTGCAATGAGACAAGTCAACAGGCAAGGCAGTGCTTGAACTGTTCTTTGACTCATTGAAAATTGTTCGCATGGAATTCATCCAACAGGAAGAAACTGTAAACAAGGCCCGCTACGAAGAGATCCTTCGCCATCTGTGCAATCCAGTTCGTCGTAAGAGTCCTGAGCTGCGATGTAGGATTAACTGGCTGTCACTACACAACAATGCGCCTGCACAACTCTCTGTGCTTGTCGTGTCCAAGAGGACTTGCTAGTCATCAGGTCAACGTGTTGTCACACCTCCCGTACTCACCNACTCTCTGTGCTTGTCGTGTCCAAGAGGACTTGCTAGTCATCAGGTCAACGTGTTGTCACACCTCCCGTACTCACCTGATCTCGCACCATGCAACTTCTTTCTCTGCTTGAAAGCACAGCTCCGTGGGCGCAGATTTCATTCGGCCAGGGAGATAATCACTGGCACGAAAGAAGCCATACTGGGTCTTCATGCCAATATCATNGATCTCGCACCATGCAACTTCTTTCTCTGCTTGAAAGCACAGCTCCGTGGGCGCAGATTTCATTCGGCCAGGGAGATAATCACTGGCACGAAAGAAGCCATACTGGGTCTTCATGCCAATATCATTCAGCAGTTTTTCCAGCAGTTACACCAACATTGGAGGACGTGACTATTTTGAGGGGCGCCGTGCATGCGTGTAGTGGACGCCGTGATGCATGGCTGCCTACACTCGGGGCGCTGGACCACGAACTTACTGAGTGTACTAGGTATATGTTTATAGACTGCACGGTTACTTGAGATCTGCCAATTATTGCCTCCCCATGTACCCCATCACACACATAAAAAGTCATGCATCCGTGTGTTTGGCTGTAGCCAACGTATATGAACTACGTGGTCGCAGAAGATGGGTGGAAAGTATGACATCGAGAATTTCATGCAGCTGCGACACAGAACTTCCCTCCACCGAAAGAAGGTTCTCAGTGTCCATCAAGTTGAATTCCTCACGCTCATGTGACGAGTGAACCTGATATATGATGGCTGGACGCCAAACTCCGGAATGAGTAATTTCATAAGGCACCGAGAGTACCTCCAATTAAAAATTTCGGAATTTTGTAGCACTCGTATAGACGAATTAAACTCACAAATTACAAATTTGTTGGACTTTCTCCACTTCAGCCTGTTTAGGAGGAGGGGGTGAGGGGGGACACAGGGAAAATAATATCGCATATTTGTTTTGCACAATTTTTTTGGTTCATATTTGTTTTTAATTCTTGATTAAATATTGCGTTTTTATCATTGCATATTAGTTTGTTTTTAACTTGAAACTTTTTTACTTGCAAAGTATTTTATCCTTGGTTGTTTTTCCTGTAATCAGATTCCTCAGTGGAGAAAGTACAGAAAATATGCTAATTTAAGGATTATGGAAAGAGAGGTCTCGCAGTGCGTGGATTCCCGAAACATAAAATCAGGAACAGAATCTGAACCACTTAACATAATTCGATGAGTTTTATTGTTGACTAAATTTGAATTTAAAAAATCATTGCATACAACAATAGTTTATGCAATGTTAGTTATAAAAAAGTGTTAATTGTTTTTCGAACAATAATGCATAGGAACTACAAAATTAGTACATATACAAAAATAACAGTATTAAAATGTATAATATTTTACTATGAAAAACTTTACAATAACCAAAATAAAAAACGGAATTTTAGTTTGATTTCTTTTTATTAAATTTTCCTGTCAAAAATTGTTTAAAAAGTTATTTTTTCTTCGATATATATACATAATTTTCAAAATGATAGACCTGTAGATATGATTTTGTTAACTTTGAGACAATTGCTCGGAATGTGTATTGGAGTGGAGAGGTATGGGCAACTCTTTAACATCGGGGTCTTGAGAGCCGATGAGGGTGAAGCGGGGTGAGTATGGAGCAGCGCCAAAATGCAAGAGTCGGGGAAACGGAAGATCCTCGAGAAAACTTGCTAACCAGCGGCATCGTCCGGCACGATTCCCACGTACGAATAACTTTGGAAAATTAACTGATTTTATTTATTTTGTATCCTTATTTTTTTGGATAAAATTTAGCAACTTTTATGTAGGAAAAACTTAAGGCTGTATTAATTATTGCTATAAATGGTAGTTAGCAACATTCAGATTTATAGGTTGTTCCCAAATATGTGGGAAGTAATCAGGGAGTGACTGGTACACCTAAAACAACACAAAATGTATGAACATATGTCCCAAAGACGATATTTTCCGAATAACATACCTTCCAATATTGGACTGGATGTATTCGTAATAGTCTTTTCCACATATTACAGTTCGAGTAGCTGTAGTCACGTTCGCGTACCAGCAGTGATACGTCACACTACAAGAAGTGCTCAAGATGTCCACCTTGTGCTTGAACCTGAACACGCCGCGTCATTCATTGTCTAGCACGTTCAAATACTCCAGCAGTTGCACACATCTGCTGGCAACCTTGTTCCACTTGCTAGCGAAGCACTGCTATACCCGGAGCGGGGTTGCACACACAATGGCCGAGAGATGTCTACACAGGAAATAGTCCAGTGTATTGAGATCCGGGGTTTTAATCGCGTGGCATTCGACGTGAGTCGGTTGTCACCGGTGCAATGGGACAGGTAATAACAAACACACCAGTCCAGCAATCTTCGTAAAAGATCTATTATTTCAAATACGTGTAGTACAACATTGGAAGGTCTGTAACTCGGAAACAAACGACTTTAGAACATATGTTCATAGGGACATACTGTATGATTTTGGTGTGTACTGTCAACTCCCCGATTACTTACCACATATTTGGGAACATCCTGTATTATCAATAAATCTAATCCTTCAATACAGTTGAAATTCTGGTACTGATTTTATTTTCCTGGAAATAGCGCACTGCGAGATATTTCCATAAAATAGGCACCTCCCACGTTTTTTTAGAGTGTACTGTAATCCGTCGCCTTGCGTAATCATGCGACTTAAAAAAACCCAGACGTCAACAATGTTCCCCATCCACTATGGGCGTGCGTNTTCAGCAGTTTTTCCAGCAGTTACACCAACATTGGAGGACGTGACTATTTTGAGGGGCGCCGTGCATGCGTGTAGTGGACGCCGTGATGCATGGCTGCCTACACTCGGGGCGCTGGACCACGAACTTACTGAGTGTACTAGGTATATGTTTATAGACTGCACGGTTACTTGAGATCTGCCAATTATTGCCTCCCCATGTACCCCATCACACACATAAAAAGTCATGCATCCGTGTGTTTGGCTGTAGCCAACGTATATGAACTACGTGGTCGCAGAAGATGGGTGGAAAGTATGACATCGAGAATTTNGTGTGTTTGGCTGTAGCCAACGTATATGAACTACGTGGTCGCAGAAGATGGGTGGAAAGTATGACATCGAGAATTGCATGCAGCTGCGACACAGAACTTCCCTCCACCGAAAGAAGGTTCTCAGTGTCCATCAAGTTGAATTCCTCACGCTCATGTGACGAGTGAACCTGATATATGATGGCTGGACGCCAAACTCCGGAATGAGTAATTTCATAAGGCACCGAGAGTACCTCCAATTAAAAATTTCGGAATTTTGTAGCACTCGTATAGACGAATTAAACTCACAAATTACAAATTTGTTGGACTTTCTCCACTTCAGCCTGTTTAGGAGAAGGGGGGTGAGGGGGGACACAGGGAAAATAATATCGCATATTTGTTTTGCACAATTTTTTTGGTTCATATTTGTTTTTAATTCTTGATTAAATATTGCGTTTTTATTATTGCATATTAGTTTGTTTTTAACTTGAAACTTTTTTACTTGCAAAGTATTTTATCCTTGGTTGTTTTTCCTGTAATCAGATTCCTCAGTGGAGAAAGTACAGAAAATATGCTAATTTAAGGATTATGGAAAGAGAGGTCTCGCAGTGCGTGGATTCCCGAAACATAAAATCAGGAACAGAATTTTAACCACTTAACATAATTCGATAACTTTTATTATTGACTAAATTTGAATTTAAAAAATCATTGCATACAACAATAGTTTATGCAATGTTAGTTATAAAAAAGTGTTAATTGTTTTTCGAACAATAATGCATAGAAACCACAAAATTAGTACATATACAAAAATAACAGTATTAAAATGTATCTATGAAAAACTTTACAATAACCAAAATAAAAAACGGAATTTTAGTTTGATTTCTTTTTATTAAATTTTCCTGTCAAAAATTGTTTAAAAAGTTATTTTTTCTTCGATATATATACATAATTTTCAAAATGATAGACCTGTAGATATGATTTTGTTAACTTTGAGACAATTGCTCGGAATGTGTATTGGAGTGGAGAGGTATGGGCAACTCTTTAACATCGGGGTCTTGAGAGCCGATGAGGGTGAAGCGGGGTGAGTATGGAGCAGCGCCAAAATGCAAGAGTCGGGGAAACGGAAGATCCTCGAGAAAACTTGCTAACCAGCGGCATCGTCCGGCACGATTCCCACGTACGAATAACTTTGGAAAATTAACTGATTTTATTTATTTTGTATCCTTAATTTTTTGGATAAAATTTAGCAACTTTTATGTAGGAAAAACTTAAGGCTGTATTAATCATTGCTATAAATGGTAGTTAGCAACATTCAGATTTATAGGTTGTTCCCAAATATGTGGGAAGTAATCAGGGAGTGACTGGTACACCTAAAACAACACAAAATGTATATATATGAACATATGTCCCAAAGACGATATTTTCCGAATAACATACCTTCCAATATTGGACTCGATGTATTCGTAATAGTCTTTCCGACATATTACAGTTCGAGTAGCTGTAGTCATGTTCGTGTACCAGCAGTGATACGTCACACTACAAGAAGTGCTCAAGATGTCCACCTTGTGCTTGAGCCTGAACACACCGCGTCATTCATTGTCTAGCACGTTCAAATACTCCAGCAGTTGCACACATCTGCTGGCAACCTTGTTCCACTTGCTAGCGAAGCACTGCTATACCCGGAGCTGGGGTTGCACACACAATGGCCGAGAGATGTCTACACAGGCAATAGTCCAGTGTATTGAGATCCGGGGTTTTAATCGCGTGGCATTCGACGTGAGTCAGTTGTCAACGGTGCAATGGGACAGGTAATAACACACACACCAGTCCAGCAATCTTCGTAAAAGATCTATTTTTTCCAATACGTGTAGTACAACGTTGGAAGGTCTGTAACTTGGAAACTAACGACTTTAGAACATATGTTCATAGGTACATACTGTATGATTTTGGTGTGTACTGTCAACTCCCCGATTACTTACCACATATCTGGGAACATCCTGTATTATCAATAAATCGAATCCTTCAATACAGTTGAAATTCTGGTACTGATTTTATTTTCCTGGAAATAGCGCACTGCGAGATATTTCCATAAAATAGGCACCTCCCACGTTTTTTTTTAGAGTGTACTGTAAGCCGTCGCCTTGCGTAATCATGCGACTTAAAAAAACCCAGACGTCAACAATGTTCCCCATCCACTATGGGCGTGCGTCGGCTGCGAGCCCCGCAGACAGATCACGCAGGCACTCAG
>NQII01000758.1:113416-198969 GCA_002778355.1 Clitarchus hookeri
GGACGTGGGCGCAACGCGCTCGGCGATAACACGAGCTGGGCGTATCTGCGAGCAGCAGGCGCCGTCTTCGTGATAACCCAGTGACCGATCCACCTACGCACATTCACCGTTGCGTGTGTGTGTGGGTGGATCTGTGTGCGCGCGGCTCTTATGCACAGTCTAGACATGGGCAGAATCGGATACTAAGGTTTCCAGGTAGCTCTGTTGGAAACAAATTTCATTTTTACGTATAAAATATATTAATGTCTGATTGACTGTCCAGTGCTCAAATAAGGTGCGCTGTCCCCTTGAAATTTTTTATTCTAGATTTGTTTTTTTACGTGTAGTGGAGGTATACGTTATGAATAGTCCGATACCAGAACTTACACAGGGTTTCAGAAAATCTGGAAGTAACCGTGAATGAAATACATTCGTGGTTACTTCCAGGTTTTCTAAAGCCCTGCTAGTAGTAGCATTAAGTTACTTCGGGCACAGGATTCATGATTCAGGAGCCAGGAGCTACGAGCTACTTCGGTTGTCGAGGCGGCCTGGGACGGCCATATTGTGATGGCACCCGATTACCATATTGAATATTGGTGACCTTGACCCATTACCTTAAACTTGACACCAATTTTTTTTTAAAATTGCAAAAAAATCTAACGAAAATTCTAAAAATCGAGAAACATATATTGTTTGTTACCCTCGCACTTACCTCACCAAGACCTCACCTTCCCCCATCATACTCTCACACCAATCATAAAAGCATCGATAAAAAAAGAAAAAATCGAGGATCATATAAAGTTAACCTCACACTCACTCCACCACCCTCACCTCACCCCCTCCTGCCTCCACCAAACAATAATAAAAAAACCAAGAAAAATGGCAAAAAATCGAAACATTGATTCTAAAAATTGAACACATAATNGCACATCTCCATCCTGGTTTGTGAGAAGATGGTATGGCAGACCTTGTGCTCACCACTTATATATAAACCCTATGTATCAACGACGTCGTGAGTTGGCAGCCATCTTGAAAAACCTTTTTCCATATAAGCAGCAGGAGCCGGCCCAATCGCCAGTTTTCGGCCTCGCCAGCAAGCATGTCTTCCAGTCTGCACATGCGAACGTTGCAAGAAGTGTAACAGTCTCGTAGTTACCAGCCGCCACAGCCAGCAGAGTAATGGTTCGAAGTCGTTGGCTACAGCGGGTCTGAAAGAGAGGAAATTGAACTGTTTCCAGATCCTTGCCCAGTGGAAGATGTCAACTGTAGCATGTTCGATCCTAAATCGCGGTATGATTACGTCTATACAATCCAACAGTGTATAGAATATGGCATCTGTTTTAAAGACGAGTGTGGTGAGATTCGCAGATTGACATATTTTGAATGTGCAATGGGAATATTAATTTCCGGATCTGGTGGAATATATTTTCACCGCAAGACACTTCCCAGCTTTTATCAAGCTTCTTATGTGAAGATGATGAGTGCTATGTTCACCTTCGCAGTTCACCCTGGCTGGACGAAATTACCGAAAGCTGTAACGGTATATGGCACGAAAGGCATGGTAGTAGAGACAGGAGTGGGTGGATGCTGACATTAGACATGCCTTGTGAATCACATTTGTGTTCTGTGTACAGAGACGAATATTACGAAGTGGTAAATTCAAGCTATCAAATATTGTTTCTGGCCAATGTGGTACATAAATGAAACAGGTACATGTTCTGTAATATGTACTAAATTGACAGAGCACTGGCTTGGATTTAGAGCACGCATGTGCGTTGTCCAACGACGACGACATAGACAATGTGGACGTGGTAGGTGAAGTTACCTGCAGCAAATGTAAATGTTTCGTTACTTTTAGCGAGGCCGTCTCAAGGTTCCTGTTACTGCTTGACAAGATCGTGAAATGATGCCGTGACCTATTTCCGTGATAGAGGCAGCATCGCCATCTTGTAACCAGACCTATATAAATCAGGCCCCGGTACGACGACGAGCATCCAGTTCGCGGTAGACAGACAACATGGGTAACTTCCTTCCGGCAAGAACGTATCATTATGTAAAACCCTGGACTACGCGGGTTGCCTATAATCACTGGTCCGGTAGCATTCTCAAGGAGTGTGAAGAGGTGTGCGACAGTAATTTGCACTGGATCGGTGCTGGGAATCCCGACTCGTTCGAGCCTTGGCAGCAGGTGATNGCTCGATCACCCCTCCCCAAAAATTAATAATTGGCCTTACATAGCAAAAATTATCCATCCACCCATACCAATCAAGCGTATCTGCCCATTAGCCACTACATCATGACTTTAAGATGATTTTTCTTTTTTCCTGTACTGAACACTATAGAGTTTGCTAGTCATTTCTTTTTTAGAATCTACCACCAGATAGCTCCCATGTCGTAGATTTCCAAACGCATGGCCTCGGTGACAACGCATGTATTCTTCGTCTTGACTGGCCTGGCCCATGCGAATATGCTATAGGCAACGCATGAGGAAGAACAACCACATAGTCAAGTTTGGGGTGCAGGAACAATCAGTTACTAGCTAAAGACGGGCGGTCACCATGATACAATTAGATGGATGGTGCATTGTAATGGCGACCAGCACATCTCCATCCTGGTTTGTGAGAAGATGGTATGGCAGACCTTGTGCTCACCACTTATATATAAACCCTATGTGNGCACATCTCCATCCTGGTTTGTGAGAAGATGGTATGGCAGACCTTGTGCTCACCACTTATATATAAACCCTATGTGGAAGATGTCAACTGTAGCATGTTCGATCCTAATTCGCGGTATGATTACGTCTATACAATCCAACAGTGTATAGAATATGGCATCTGTTTTAAAGACGAGTGTGGTGAGATTCGCAGATTGACATATTTTGAATGTGCAATGGGAATATTCATTTCCGGATCTGGTGGAATATATTTTCACCGCAAGACACTTCCCAGCTTTTAGCAAGCTTCCTATGTGAAGATGATGAGTGCTATGTTCACCTTTTGCAGTTCGCTCTGGCTGGACGAAATTACCGAAAGCTGTAACGGTATATGGCACGAAAGGTATGGTAGTAGAGACAGGAGTGGGTGGATGCCGACATTAGACATGCCTTGTGAATCACATTTGTGTTCTGTGTACAGAGACGAATATTACGTAGTGGTAAATTCAATCTATCAAATATTGTTTCTGGCCAGTGCGGTACATAAATGAAACAGGTACATGTTCTGTAATATGTATGAAATTGACGGAGCACTGGCTTGGATTTAGAGCACGCATGTGCGTTGTCCAACGACGACGACATAAAGAATATGGACGTGGAAGGTGAAGTTACCTGCAGCCAATGTAAATGTTTCGTTACTTTTAGCGAGGCCGTCTCAAGGTTCCTGTTACTGCTTGACAAGATCGTGAAATGATGCCGTGACCTATTTCCGTGATAGAGGCAGCATCGCCATCTTGTAACCAGACCTATATAAATCAGGCCCCGCTACGTCGACGAGAATCCAGTTCGCGGTAGACAGACAACATGGCTAACTTCTTCCGGCAAGAACGTATCATTATGTAAAAAACTGGACTACGCGGGTCGCCTATAATCACTGGTCCGGTAGCATTCTCAAGGAGTATGAAGAGGTGTGCGACAGTAATTTGCACTGGATCGGTGCTGGGAATCCCGACTCGTTCGAGCCTTGGCAGCAGGTGATAGACTGTACCCCAGGCCACGGCAAGTGATGTGTTTTTTAAATGCGCGAACACACCAATCTTCTGTGCTCGCCTGACGACGTGGTAGCTGCTGCAATATGTCGAGACCAATTACCCCTGCACGCGCCAAATTGCGCATAATCGACATCGGATTTTCATACCTCTAAGTCAGCCATCATAGATCCATCTACGTCGAAGTTGGTAGACTCAGCCTCTCTCAGTACAGCAACCTGTCACCTCGTATCCACGAGCAGCCTCTCAGAGACGCCGCTCCAAACGCAAGACTTCACCCGATCCCAGCTCCTCCCAGATGGGTAAACATCAACGAACATTTGAACCTGACCTCAACATCGATGACGTGTTGAATATGCTGTTTTCTGAGGCAACTGGCACGCTTCTGGATGTGAGTGATTCAATTTCCAAAGCCGAACTTAGTCGATTTTAAAATCCGTCCTCAGTCAGTTAATTGATACTCTGTGAAGTTTGTACTGCTGCCGGACAAATGTACCGTTGTTCTAAACGCCAACCACATTTCTGTTTGTGTGACATTATTACGTGTTAAGCTATGCATTGAACACTGAATATGAAATAACTACAAGTTACAAATACTACATAATGGTTCTGTGTGCTTGTATATAAATCTCTGGTTCACGTAAATAAACTGCATGTATAAAACATACTAAAATATTTTATTTAGATAGATACCTGTGCCACAAGAAACAGTGTACTGATTTAAGTTTGCATGCAAAAACGCTTAAATATTTCGACAAGACAGATAATTAACTTTAAATATAATCGGTGATTCAAATAAAAAAATATGAGAAATAAATTATATTTTACCGTGTTTAGGTATATGGTGTCTTATATTTTTTCGACGTTATTTTTCATGAGGAATCACCTCTCGTAGTTTGGACGTTTAATTCCCGAACATCCTACATATACATATTTATTTATATATATCAGATAGAAATATCAGATAGGAATAAGTATACATAACTATGTATAAAATAAATAAAATAAAATAAATTATAAATTATTTTATATTTTTTTATCTACATATTAAAATAATATATTATGTTAGTATCTGCGTGTATTCCCTTTTTTTTTACTCCTGAGGATAGTTGTATGGTTGGAATGTTCTGACAATATGACCTATGGCTATTGCTGGTCTAATGGTATTGCTGGTATAACTTGATTTTTTTTTTCGTATTGCAGGTTTTGTTATGATGACATGGACTGTGGGTAACAACTGATGTAATGATTGGTTCATGTAGTCGAGGTTTTACAATTGAAAATTTGTTCGGAATTTTTCGTAGGGTTGTTTCTTGGTTTGTTTCTCGACAGAGGTTGTGATATAGCAGTTGATATTGTGTGATGGTTTAAATGTATGACTGTATGGTCAGATAATTTTGTATTAAATATGGTTAGTTGGTTGGAATGCTGGTCAGCATATTTTATTTATTATATTAATAAAAGCGATAGCCCTCTGTACAGTATATCAAACATTGTCTTAAGATGCCGAATGTTAATAAATAGTTTTTAATGGTTAATGTTTTTCGCATCGTGCTGAAGTATAAAAGTGCCGAAATTTTGTGTACATGTGAGACTACGCATAATCTTGACACTGTCAGTTTACTTGGAGTGATATTTTAAAGAGACATTCTAAAATTTGCAGCATTGATTCTCTGCAACCACAACCACTGCATGCACCACTATCAGCATCAGACACACCACAATTTGCACCACAGTCAGCAACACAATGAGAACCACATGCACCACAATCAGCACCACACGCAACACAATCATCACCACACAAACAGGTAGTCAGCATTTTGAGCGACTATAAGACCAATGAAATACAGACGTTTGAAGTTTTTTGGGAATTTGCAATTTTTTTGGGTTCAAGATCATTCAAGGTCATGGACACAAGGTGAGCATCATTGGGTCAAGGTTAAGGTCGCCAACATTTAACATGGGGGTCATAGTCAGTAATGTAATATGTTCGAATACTTTTATGAATTTTTTTTTTTTTTTTTTTTTTTTCAATTTTTGTTTTTAAGGTCAATGAGGTTAAGGCACTGGCATCAAAAATGGCGGTGGAAGATATCAATGTAATTTTCCCCTCAATGTTTCATTTTCTTTTTAATTTTCTCGATAATTTGATAGTGGGCAAGGGAGGAATGTTACTACAGATGTAATTGATTGGAGGACGTGGTGCTATGGAAACCTACGGAAATGTAAATTTTTTAAATAAATTTTATTCATATTTTTTATAATTATTTAAGGCTAAAGGTCATGGTCACGGAAGCAGATGGCGGCGGGGGATGGGGGCATGTCTGCTGATCCGCCCTGATCCGCTGGATCCTGACTCGGAGTTGGGAATCCGCTTTTATTGCAATGAGGATTAAGGGGGATCAGTCCCCGCCATATTGGATTTTTAGAACTTTTACAAAAACCTGCATTATAGATTTTGTAATGAATTTTACGGAACAACACGACACAGGACATTCCTTTGTAAATTTTCTGAAGTTTGTATTGCTTGACTACTGTGATTAGTTTGACTGATGTTGCCCGCAGGAAAAATCACTTACTTCTTTCCAGCTGTTATTAGATAAATATTAATAAACAGTGTAAATGTAACAACGTTGTAAAAGCTTAGGAAGCTATTATTTATGCTATGTCGTGCGAAAAACCTCATTAAACCAACTTTAATATAAGTTATGGCGAAATAAGGATAAATTCAAGATGGTGGAGACTGATCCCCTTTAAGAGGCTCATTTGAGGACTCTATAACGGGACAGTTTTCCAATTTCTGAATTATTGTTTTTGTCGAACAAAAGTGATTATTGGCTAAAATAATTAATTTTTAAAATGATTTATTAGGTAAAAGAGTGATTTTGCCAATAAAATGGTGGAAGAGATTACAGGAACGACATAGCATGAAAGGTTCCACACTCCATCTCCCTCCACCCACGAAATCAGCATAACATTCTACTGACGTAGTTTAAATAAAAGTAGTGTGCTGAGACAGGATGCCGAAGTAACGAGATTCAAAACAAAGTTTATTAAAATTGAAAATTTACATCAAGCACACTTTAATTTCATATTGCCTGAAGTGGTGCTCGTGAAGTCATGATAGTAACGTGAGTTTGTTACTAATAGGTACCTTAGAACGCTAAGAGCCTGGATGTGCTGTTGAACAAAAACATGTGACCTCTGCAAAACCTGTCACTGTAATAAAATTAATTCACCTAACGGATTTAAGTTCTTAACCTTATTTTGCATTAAATCTCATGACCTGGAAGCTTAGTGGTTTTTTATATTACGGATAATTTATCTACATGTTACAATTAATAAAAAGTTGACTTATAGTTATTAACCTAAATTTCACTGTTTTTGGAGCGACCTATGTTGCACAGTTCCAGGTAAGAATTCCAGTTGTAGGCCACGAATATGTATGCTATCTATAGATGCAATTTAGGTTACTTTAGTGTGTAAACCGTCTCCTAATTAGCGTGTAGGCAAATAGGCAGGGAAAATTAAAAGAGTAATATTTACATTATGAAAGTTAGTTTCTCCGTGAGGAAAAAAAATGCATGATGATTAGAACCATTAAGTGCAGTGTTTGACACATACGCAACATTCATGACAGTCGGAATGTTGGTGTCATGCACACAGACTTATTTATTTTCAAAGGGGTGGTGGGCAAGTCTTAAGACTTAATGTAACCTTACGTAACGTTAATTTAAACTTGTCACTCTCCCTCCGCCCCGTCCTCCCTCTTTCTATATCTTACTGTGTGTTGTATGTTTGTGCGTGCGGTTGTGCATGAATGTAACACTTATTTTCATCTAGGCCAAGGTTTAAACGACACCTACAAATATTTAAGAGTACACAATATTTAAATTTTGCTAGAAAAGGCAAAGTAATTGATGCGTGTCCCTAAAATTGAACATTCTAGTATATACATAATGTTCCCAAATATGTGAGAAGTAATTGGAAAGTGGATATTTCACCCCAAAACAATACGAAATATCCCTATGAACGTATGTCTTAAAGCCAATAGTTTATAAGTTACAGACCTTCCAACATTTTGCCACACTTATTGGTAATAAACGATATTTTACGAGATGTTCCTGTTAATGCGATCAGCTGGAATGGTGTGAGTGTCATTACCTGTCTCGCACAGGTGGATAGGCCATGCATGACCAATTGCCTGGCCTGCACGCTCCCCATATCTCTACCAATTTACTATTTATTACCTGTGGGGGCATCTCAAGGCCATGTGATACGCCCACGTGGGCTCTACTACCAGCTTCAAATCAAGCTCCACATCTGAAAAGGGCAAGTGTAATTTTTGAATGTTATCTTTATGGCCCTATAAACTCGAATAGTGGAAACGAAACTTTACCGAAGATATGCGAAGTCAAGGTTCTATGGTCTTTCAATTTTGACGCTTANGTGATACGCCCACGTGGGCTCTACTACCAGCTTCAAATCAAGCTCCACATCTGAAAAGGGCAAGTGTAATTTTTGAGTGTTATCTTTATGGCCCTATAAACTCGAATAGTGGAAACGAAACTTTACCGAAGATATGCGAAGTCAAGGTTCTATGGTCTTTCAATTTTGACGCTTAAAAAAATTGTTGCGTAGTTAATCTGCATATTTACTACCTGCGCATTGCGTAAATTTACAACAAACGATCATGTACTTTTTATCCTTGTATATTTTAGATACACATACTTGGTTTTACTTCCTTGGTTACATACGTATTTTCATTTTGATGATTGTAGTACAGTATTCTTTGTCTATGGGGTACTCAGGTCTGTTATTTCATAACACGTATATTTTCATGAATGTTCGCATGAAACTGTATAAAAAGTAGTGTTTCATCTCAATTATTATGATTATTATCCTCCCAGCTTTTGTGGCGTGAAATAACCAAGAATAAAGGACGCAGTGAAAAATGCTACCCAAGAAATGTATACCAGTTCTAAAATAAAATCAAAATACATGCTGGCTACTTAATTCGCATTGTCTGCCGACATAAAAAAGTGAGCACCTGCAGTTTACGCTGTGTTCTAGCTTTAGCGGTAGAGTAGAACCTACTTGGGCAAAGTCCCGCTGTCCACGTGAACCTGAGTCCACAAATTTATAGTGATCTTTTGAAACATACTTATTCAGAACTGCCGCGTGCAAAGCCGCATTTCTAAAATTTAAGGACTTTAATGTAGCAAACAGAAGTTGGGCGGTTTGTGTTAGTTTGATATTTGTGGTATAATAAATTGTGGCAGCCAAAGATGCTAAATTGACTGGTGTTTTCACGGCTCTTCTGTTTACTTTACGTCCCCACAGAGGAATAATTATGTTTACTAAAGTGTTTTGCGTGATATATGTATTTTTAACTGTTTAGTTAGGACAAAGTCAGCACAAAAAAAATCGTAACAGTGCACTGATAATGTTTGTTTTCTTTGTTTCAGTTACGCTTCCCCATGCCTGTAAATGGCCTGAACATTGCTACCATACCTCTGAGGAACGCTTCTGTGAAGGAAGGCACGAATTGTGTTGTGACTGGCTGGGGCTACTATGAGGTGTGTACCGACTTGTCTTCTTCATATCAGCTGTAAGGTAGTTTCTTTTGCTCTACGTTAAATTATAAATTTCAATTTGTTATTTAAGTGAAAATAAAAAGATTTATAATTTTAATGAATAAACTGTGAAAATAAGTTAATTATAAACCCCAGTAACATAATAGGTGAAACACCAGCGTTATTAGATGAAGTTCAAGTTACGAATTTTTTGTTAACTTGTTTGCGATACTGTATTAAACAGTTGCAGTTACTGCATTTGGTTCATGATTAATTGCATCACTCTGATGAGCTCTACTTATTTATTCTTTTCTGTCCTTTCGGGCCGCGGTGATGTAGTTAGACTACTCGCCCCCCACCTAGGCGAATCGGGTTTGATTCCCGGGGGGGTCACTCCCGGCTTTTCGCATGGGGGAATCGTGCCGGACAATGCCCCTAATCAGCGGGTTTTCTCGGGGATCTCCTGTTCGCCCACCCTTTCATTCCGGCGGTGTTCCATATACTCACTTCGCTTCACCCTCATCGGCTCTCAGGGCATCGATGTTAAGAGCCACCAAAATCTCTTCAATCACTCTCTCGCTTTCTGTCCTTCAGTCACAGAACTTCTTGGCTGCTCAGTGTCAGCCTATAGGCGAGCGTTACCAAGCGCTGTTGCCACATCTATCCAGCGTCCGTCGCGTCACAGTACGTGTGTCGTGAAATCTGAATTATAATGATACAAAGCACAACTCAATGCATTAAGTAACATTTGAATGCAGTAGAAAGAGACATAGATGAACCATGTACTTGATATATTCGGGAGTTTATGTCTATTAGAAAACTCTTTCAGCAGACTAACACCTAACACGTAAGTTNGCGGTGATGTAGTTAGACTACTCGCCCCCCACCTAGGCGAATCGGGTTTGATTCCCGGGGGGGTCACTCCCGGCTATTCGCATGGGGGAATCGTGCCGGACAATGCCCCTAATCAGCGGGTTTTCTCGGGGATCTCCTGTTCGCCCACCCTTTCATTCCGGCGGTGCTCCATATACTCACTTCGCTTCACCCTCATCGGCTCTCAGGGCATCGATGTTAAGAGCCACCAAAATCTCTTCAATCACTCTCTCGCTTTCTGTCCTTCAGTCACAGAACTTCTTGGCCGCTCAATGTCAGCCTACAGGCGAGCGTTACCAAGCGCTGTTGCCACATCTATCCAGCGTCCGTCGCGTCACAGTACGTGTGTCGTGAAATCTGAATTATAATGATACAAAGCACAACTCAATGCATTAAGTAACATTTGAATGCAGTAGAAAGAGACATAGATGAGCCATGTACTTGATATATTCGGGAGTTTATGTCTATTAGAAAACTCTTTCAGCAGACTAACACCTAACACGTAAGTTNCCATGTACTTGATATATTCGGGAGTTTATGTCTATTAGAAAACTCTTTCAGCAGACTAACACCTAACACGTAAGTTTGTAGTAAAAATGATCTGACACTTAAATTTACTGACTAGCAACAGCTATTGAACGTAAATATAATAATTTTAATTTACTTAAGAGTTGCTTGTAGAATAGAAAAAATTATTCCACTTTGTTTATGTAACTAATTGCCAGCACAAGCTCCTTCTCCCTGTCCGCGCATGTTATGCTATTCCTTTCCATTACAGACTTCCTCTGGACATTCAATTTCTTAAAACAAAACAAAAATATTTGAACAATTTCGCCATGGAACTTGTTGAAACCGTCACGAATCTAACACGGTTCTCCGAAGATATTCTTTGGTAGTCATCAAAAGCCGTAACTCGTTTCCATACTTTTTTTGTGACACAAACATTGCCTTCGGCGTAGATGTAATGCACAGTACATTCACCGACATCACACGCCTTCGCTGTCAAATTGCTATTTTGTTTAAAATTTGTACTTTCGCGAAATTCTTAGTCTAATAATTTTGATAAAAATTAACGCATACTAACGTTTATAGATTAACATTGTTTGTGAACCACTTCCTTTTTGTAACTACTGGTGGTAGCACAAGGTTTACTCTGGGCCATAATTTAAGCGAAAACTTTACACGCAGACAACTGAAAAACGATGAGAAGCGTTGAAAGCCCGTCGCGGAACTGAAGCTACAGAACAGAGCGGATACCCAACACTGAATGGAATAAGGCAGCTCTGCTACATATTATCTTGTGTTGACTAAGCGCGATTCAAACTTTGTTATCGCCTGTTTTCAAATAAAGACGGGCACATTTAGATATACCTACGAAATATGGTGTTCGGCCAAGGAAGAATAAAGAATATCCTCTATTCTGAAAATTAGTTGTGAGTTTATGCCAACTGTCAAGCACACTCATTACTAACGTAAAACACGAACAATTAAAGCTACAGACATAGGGTTTTCAAGAACTTATTCAGCAAAATTAACATCTTTCAAAAAGCAACCTAATTTAATGAAATCTTTCACGAATTTATGAGCGCATCTGAGAAATATATTGCTCGTCTCGCTGGGGCCAGTGTAAACACTGCGAACTAGGCAACAGCGCACAGCCGTGATAGGCTACTGGCATCAGCTGATGGGAGGAGAGCGGCAGATCGACCGACCTTCTGCGGCCAAGAAGTCCTGTGCCTGGTATCGTGGACTGTCGCCCCGAATCAATCAGTGTTGCCAACCTAGCGCAATTCCACCGTGGGGGAGACAAAGCGGCGAAAAGTGATAAACACACATAATGTAGCGAATTTCTAGGATGCCACTGGCATCCACAAAAAGAAAACACGCCATTGGTGCTTTAAAACTAATCGGAGCAGAGTGAGGTTTTCTTATGTTGCCGACTTAGCATGCAGCGCCGCTTCCACTCNTGGTGCTTTAAAACTAATCGGAGCAGAGTGAGGTTTTCTTATGTTGCCGACTTAGCATGCAGCGCCGCTTCCACTCACGTTTCAAAACTCTTATCGCACCAATGCAGCCTGCTGCGCCAACTTCGGAGCTTCCGATAGGCTTTTTATTTCCTTTGGAGTCACAAAGATAAAAAAACACTCGTCTTGCAGTTTTTCTAATAGCACAAGCGACTTCGGGTGTTTCTGTTTCACTCGTACTTAAGACGTAGTTTACTTCGCGTCGATGTTTGACGTTACTCGCGATGAGTGGGCAGCCGGCAGCAGGGTGTTCTACGCATAAAAAAATACGCGAAAATAAAAGACTATTCATTTTCGGTCGTTGTAAACGTGAGTAATACCAGGTTGTTGTGACAAAATTAACACACAACTTCTGGATTTGCTACCCATTGGCAGCAACGAGGGTAGTGCGAAGGGTCTGTACAATCATTGCAAAACTTGCATGGAGNCATTGGCAGCAACGAGGGTAGTGCGAAGGGTCTGTACAATCATTGCAAAACTTGCATGGAGATGTTTGAATTAAATATAAATAACTTGGTAGGGTTCTGCTCTGACAATGCCAACGTTATGTTAGGTAACAAGGAATCTCTGAAAATGCATCAGCTGAATGATAATCCAGAAATTCTTGTAAATGGCTGCATAAGTCACTCAGCTCATCTTGTAGCTGTAGCAACATAAAGTGAAATTCCAAGTTATGTTGAAACCTTGTTGCACATCATTTCAAATTACTTTTCGCGTTCCCCTAAACGGCAGAGCATTTTGACAGAATTCCATAAGTATATGCTTAAAGTCCATGTAAGACGAGATGAGTAGCTTTATCAAATTGTGTAAATCTGGTTCTCCAACATTGGAGTGTACTTTTTGAACTGTTCAGAGAGGCAGCTTTTGAGGACAAGAATCCAGTGAGTGGTATCATTTTTAAGGATCTTCAAAATCCGTATGTTAAAGCTTATCTTTACTTTTTAATTATGTGTTACCAATTTTCAGTCAGTTAAATGTATTGTTTCAAAATCGAAAGGTATATATCTATGATCTGTATCCATAAAGCAGACGGTTTGTTAGCATTCTAGCAGGAAATGTTGTAAACTTTCTTGTGTAAATGATGACGAAAAATGAGATAACGGGAATGTGTATGGCCCTTACGTTTTATTACCTATGGAATAAGGAAATGTAGAACATACATTAGAAGCATTAGTAGAGTGCACTGAGAGAGACAAAAAGCAATTCAAACTTATCTGTGTGAAATTTTACCAGAAGTGCGTTGCTTAGCCTTTGAAAAAGTTTCCTGTAAATGGCACACTCTTTAAAAACATGTAATTTTTTGTACCAAATAATGCAATGAACCCAAGTGTATGTAAGAAGTATGGCATTTCAGAACTTTCCAAAAAGTTTGGTACAAAACTTGACACACAAGAAGCGACAAGAGAACTAAAAAAACTTCAATTTTATTTTAAGATGAAGAAAAACGAACGTTTTTAGAGTCAGACAATGTTGTTGCTTTCTGGTGCGCTCTGCGCAAAATCAAGAATTTTAATGGAGAATACATTTTTTCAAACCTCACAAAATTAGTTAAAATTTTGTTAATTCTGCTTTATGGAAATACAGACGTTGAAAGGGGTTTCTCAATGAGGGACAACATAAAAACAAGCAAAAAAACAAAAAATTTAAATCACAAAACTGAGTAATTTTCTAAGGGTTAAATAAGGCTTGCAAACCAAAACTAATTGTTGTGTGACGCATCCAATTACCGACGATCACTTCAAGAAGTTTTGTAGACATATGTTTGATTTTGCGAAGGATGATGCTGGAACTGTATCATCGGATGTGGATTAATTTTTTAAAGCTTAAAAATTATTTTTGATTGGTTAGTGTTTTAATACTTTCCTAATTTTGTGAACATATAATTTGTGCGACGACCAGTAATTCGACACCTGCCACTAACTACCGTACTGGCTATTACTACCACCACCACTGCGCTGAGGACAGCAGAATGCTCAGATTTCATCTTTATTATGCAATGAATGTCAGATGTTTTCACTCTTCTGATTGTATCACCTGTTACAATAAAGATAAGTGTTTTCTCCCATCAATATCTGTGTAGCGNGCCCTTACGTTTTATTACCTATGGAATAAGGAAATGTAGAACATACATTAGAAGCATTAGTAGAGTGCACTGAGACAGACAAAAAGCAATTCAAACTTATCTGTGTGAAATTTTACCAGAAGTGCGTTGCTTAGCCNTGTGTTGCTTAGTCTTTGAAAAAGTTTCCTGTAAATGGCACACTCTTTAAAAACATGTAATTTCTTGTACCAAATAATGCAATTAACCTGAGTGTAGGTAAGAAGTATGACATTCCAGAACTTTCCAAAAAGTTTGGTACAAAAATTGACACACAAGAAGCGACAAGGGAACTAAAAAAACTTCCATTTTATTTTAAGATGAAGAAAAACGAACGTTTTTAGAGTCAGACAATGTTGTTGCTTTCTGGTGCGCTCTGCGCAAAATCAAGAATTTTAATGGAGAATACATTTTTTCAAACCTCACAAAATTAGTTAAAATTTTGTTAATTCTGCCTCATGGAAATACAGACGTCGAAAGGGGTTTCTCAATGAGGGACAACATAAAAACAAGCAAAAAAACAAAAAATTTAAATCACAAAACTGAGTAATTTTCTAAGGGTTAAATAAGGCTTGCAAACCAAAACTAATTGTTGTGTGACGCATCCAATTACCGACGATCACTTCAAGAAGTTTTGTAGACATATGTTTGATTTTGCGAAGGATGATGCTGGAACTGTATCATCGGATGTGGATTAATTTTTTAAAGCTTAAAAATTATTTTTGATTGGTTAGTGTTTTAATACTTTCCTAATTTTGTGAACATATAATTTGTGCGACGACCAGTAATTCGACACCTGCCACTAACTACCGTACTGGCTATTACTACCACCACCACTGCGCTGAGGACAGCAGAATGCTCAGAATTCATTTTTATTATGCAATGAATGTCAGATGTTTTCACTCTTCTGATTGTATCACCTGTTACCATAAAGATAAGTGTTTTCTCCCATCAATATCTGTGTAGCGGAATGTAGCGAAATTTTATTAGAGCTGTAACGAAATCACCTCTTTACATGTTGGCAACACTGCCCCGACTTTAGGTAGCTAAGTATCACAGCATTGCTCAATAAGTTCGTGGACTGGCCGCTTAGTGTCGCTGTGGTTGTCGCTGTTGTGCACTACAGTAGATAGTTAGCACCACTGGCATTTACGTGCATATGGTACAGTGTAAGCGGTACTATGGTCTCAGTTGTTAAGTAGTTGAATGCGAGCGGCGGAATACGATAATGTCGCAGTTTGATCGACTGACAAACGTCAAGATCTGCCTAAAGTAAGGCGAATCGGGTAGCTAAATGTTTTAGATGACGAAACACGTGTAGGGCGATGATGCCTTGGGCCGTAGTTGTATTTAAGTGGCACCAACGCTTTGCGCAGGGGAGAGAAAATTTGGAGAATGACGATGAGCAATAGCATACTGGTTGGCCACGAACGAGCCCAACTGACAACTAGGTCGAGTGCATGCCAACCACACCTAAACGATAGACGATCTCGCAGTAGCAGTAGGGATTAGTCATGGAACGTGCCACACAATTCTGTCGGTTGGCCTGAACGTGTCACATGTTGTACATCACGGTGTCCCACACATCCCGAAGCAAGATGAACGTCACGATCGCATGACCATTTGCGGTGACCTGATCAGTATTGCTGAAGACGATGAGACGTTCTCCGGGAGCATTCAAGTAGAGAGTTTTAACTCAAGGGTATAACGAGAGATACTTATCTTATTCTTTTATTTTCCGAAACAAGCCGAATTAGGTTCTACGGTACTGCCAACATTGGGACACAAGAATAAACTACAAATCCTCCCTTTGTTATGTTGGTGGTATTGTAGAGACCTCGCCCGTTTGTATTGATGTTTTAATTGTGACTGGTCTATGTTTTTTGGGCAATATTATTGATGCGTCGCTTATTCACAGTTATTTCATATCACAAATACGTTTAACCTAATATAAACTGTAATCATGAAGTCGAAACACTGCCCTGCAACCAGTTTTATGCGTACATTCGTGAAAATACACATGATATTAACAAACAAGTGTGAAGGTCGCCTATACAAATAATAATGTGCTACCGCCATCAAATTTTAAATATGCAAATCAAACATGTTTTATGCAATATCTAAATAGAGAAACTACGAAATTGTTAATTATATATTTATTCTATGTGAAAATAGTATACACAGTGTTCAAATATGGAATACTCTTTTTCAAAATGCCAAAGTTGTTGTACGGTAGAACCTGACTTCGGGTTTCTTCGGTTAAGGATTCGTTTTCCCTATTCGAGTTACGAGGTCCTGGATGTTAAACTGGATCATAACTGGGTTCGAAACATGGTGTTTTCTGTACGATCCTCAACTGGATCGACACTACGCCACGCGGAAATCGCCATCATCGCCAATACGGAAAATAAACCATGACAAGAAAGATTAAAAATTAAGGTGATACCTACTTGAACTGGGGAATTGTTCATATGGAATTCATCCCACAAGGAGCAATTGTGACCAATACCCGCTGTGTGGAGATCCTTCGCCATTTTCGCGACGTATTTCGTCGTAAGCATCCTGAGCTGTGGCGTAGGAAGACTTGGCTGTTGTTAAACGACAACACCCTTGTACAATGATCTGTGCTTGTCTAAAAGGGAAACTAGCAACGCAAGAGATCACTGTTCTGCCACANCCCTTGTACAATGATCTGTGCTTGTCTAAAAGGGAAACTAGCAAAGCAAGAGATCAGTGTTCTGCCCTACCATCACCGTCTATACTCTCGCGATCTTGCAGCGTGCGATTTCTTTCGCTTGCCCTACTTGAAAACACAGCTATGTGGACGTAGATTTCATTCGTATGAGGATATAATCACTACCACAAGAGAACCCGTACATGACCTTGCTGCCAATATCTTTCAGCTGTGCTTCCAAAAGTTATACCAAAGTTGGCGGACGTGTAAAACGGCCAACAGTGACTATCTTGCGGAATGATGCGCATTTGTGTAAGTGTACGCAGTGGTGTGTGGCTGCCGATATTCGGGGTGACATTCCCCGAATTTATTGACCGTCGCCGTGGTGCATGTCTGTCTCAGCTTGGGGTACCAAGTCCTCGATCTTATTGACTTTTTACCACATATATATTTCCATCAAGCTTACAAATAGGCGGTGCAGTGGTAAACAACTGCACTTATTATTCGAGAGGACCCGCATTCGATTCCCGGTGCGGTCACCTTGATTTTGGTTTTCCATTGTTTTCCGAAATCACTGCAGGTGAATGCTGGGATCAGCTANCTATACTCTCGCGATCTTGCAGCGTGCGATTTCTTTCGCTTGCCCTACTTGAAAACACAGCTATGTGGACGTAGATTTCATTCGTATGAGGATATAATCACTACCACAAGAGAACCCGTACATGACCTTGCTGCCAATATCTTTCAGCTGTGCTTCCAAAAGTTATACCAAAGTTGGCGGACGTGTAAAACGGCCAACAGTGACTATCTTGCGGAATGATGCGCATTTGTGTAAGTGTACGCAGTGGTGTGTGGCTGCCGATATTCGGGGTGACATTCCCCGAATTTATTGACCGTCGCCGTGGTGCATGTCTGTCTCAGCTTGGGGTACCAAGTCCTCGATCTTATTGACTTTTTACCACACATATATTTCCATCAAGCTTGCAAATAGGCGGTGCAGTGGTAAACAACTGCACTTATTATTCGAGAGGACCCGCATTCGATTCCCGGTGCGGTCACCTTGATTTTGGTTTTCCATTGTTTTCCGAAATCACTGCAGGTGAATGCTGGGATCAGCCATCGCCGATTCCTCTCCATTTCTTGCTCCGTCTTCAGAGTAGTTGCTAGCATTATAGACTGTAAACGAGAGGTTTGNATCGCCGATTCCTCTCCATTTCTTGCTCCGTCTTCAGAGTAGTTGCTAGCATTATAGACTGTAAACGAGAGGTTTGCGAATTCGATTCCAGGTTCTTCCAAAGAAATGTACTAATTGTGAAACAATGGTGAAGATAACATTTATGAATGTGGTAAATAAATAAGTTTTATTTGGGTGAAACATAATTATTTCTTGCTTTGAAAATGCATGACAAGCTGCTTCTAAGTGAGCCACAAGTGGTCAATAACTGGATTGTAAGTGGAAAATAGCTGGGCTATAAGCAGCTTGCCAACAGTTGGCTGACGAAATGTGGTTAACGTACGGCAGGCCAGAAGCAGAAAGCCAGTGGGTTACTGCTGCCACACGTGGCTCACTGATGGTGCTGACATGTTTGGGGTACAGTTGGTTACACAGAAGCGGGCCGATTATGGGCATATCGTATTTTGCTACATGGACATTATCTGAACAGTGGCCCAGATGTGGCCAACTGCACATAACAGTCAAGAGGCATTATGTGGGCCACAAGCATCTACGGGTGCATTACAGCGGTTGACTGATTGTTAACTGATTATGGAAACCGTATGCGGGCTGCTCGTGTGCAAGCAGATTTGTACAAGTGGGCTTACTGACGTTTGGNTTAACTGATTATGGAAACCGTATGCGGGCTGCTCGTGTGCAAGCAGATTTGTACAAGTGGGCTTACTGACGTTTGATGCTTGAGATCATATTGGGGTCTGAAGTTTTAACTCTGAACTGAATTCGGTCGGTCTATCGGTAGTAGTTCGACAATGGTGGACAGTTATGTTTAGAGAAGGGCCTAAACCCTTGTGTTCTTTATCGATTTGACTCAGTTTGTGCTGTCATTGTATGTTTCATGTTTCAAGGTTTGTGAATGGCATCGTAAAAGTTATCAGTTCAGATTGAATCAGCCATGGTACAACCAAAAACGAAATCGCGATGCCGGTCACAGGCATACCTTTAAACAAATGCTTCATCTTTATAACTGTACTACAATAGCTGACTGGTCCGAATGGGTACTTGAAATTTGAGCAGATTTAATTTTATTGTGAGAAGATATATGTGTAGTTACTACCATGGCCTAAACTACCCCGCAAACTCCTGTAATGGAAGAGCCGAACATGTGTAACTTACCAGACTGAATGCTTAAAACATCAGTGATGATAGAACGATGTCGCCCCTTGCATCAGACAAAGAACTGTAACATGGTGCGACTTTTGCTACATTATTTATCTGTAGTGTTCAATATGTTATGTGCCCAACAGCCAATCACGAGCGAGCAATGTAGCGTCATGATTAAATCACTAGCAGAGTCTAGTGGTAGTGGTGGGTGTCGACCTATAGTGGATACATGGTGGGATGGAGTATTGGGGTTAGGGATGTGTGTAATACAAATCAGTGATTCATTGGAGGTGGATAGTTGAGCGGGGAGCCAACTAAATAGCCAATAAAATAAAGGGGTGGGGGTTCAGCTATCTGCTTTCCACCATACTGGGAGTGGGTGTATCCCACCATATTTATGAGAATTGACCCCTCGACCTTCTACAGGTAATTCTGATGATTGTTATATTCTACCTCAACTTTCCTAAAATTTCAAATTTTTTATTTTAAAAATGTATTTATATTTTTTAATGTATTAATTTTTTTGTATGAATTTTTACAGTTTTTGCAATTCTTCTCGATTTTCCTAGTTTCAGATTACCTTTGGCTAAGGTCAGGTTAATGGAAATCCAAAATGGTGGCTATGATTTTTAACGAAATGNAATTCTGATGATTGTTGTATTCTACCTCAACTTTCCTAAAATTTCAAATTTTTTATTTTAAAAATGTATTTATATTTTTTAATGTATTAATTTTTTTGTATGAATTTTTACAGTTTTTGCAATTCTTCTCGATTTTCCTAGTTTCAGATTACCTTTGGCTAAGGTCAGGTTAATGGAAATCCAAAATGGTGGCTATGATTTTTAACGAAATGTTCCCCGATTTTACAATATTTTTTGTGGCTTTTCTCGATTTTTTTAGGTTCAAGTTCTCCGGCAATAAGGTTAATGTCATACATATCCAAGATAGTTTTCATTGTCAATAGTAAAATTTTCCCCCAATTTTACTATATTTTTACGATTTATGTGATGTTTCTAGATTTTTCTGTTTCTATATCACTCGTCCTCAAGGCCATGGAAACCCAAGCTGGCGGTCAGTTTAAATAATGTGATTTTCCCTGTTATTTTACGATCTGTTCCTTGATTTTACGATTTTTCTGAATTTTCTAAGAAGGCCGCCACACACTGTGACGTCACAATCCACAATCCATCCCTTGTACCCATGTTCAGACTCTTCATAATCTATCTACTATTGTGATTACGAAATCATAAAAGTAATTTCTACTCCTTTATTTATTTAAAATCACGTTCGTGTGCCTGTGAATAGGAGGGGGTGGGGGCGACGGCAACGCTAAAGCAGACTAACAGGAAATTACTAAGGTAGACCAACATAAAATATAATGATTACAATAAACCATAGAAAAATAGCTTTAGAGATTATATAAACACTTGGAAAAAGAATGAATAATGCCAGAATTCCAAAGATTATTTTTTGACCCAGCATAAAAGGAATAATAAATCGTGCAATACCAACCAGGCGATTGAAGGAGCAACTTACTGAACAAGAACAGACTATACTTATGTCACTAAATTCTATTTACTATTTTCTTAATTTTCAGTAATGGCTCGTGTGCTTGCTGCCAAGAACTCTAGGATCGTTCTGTAACGAAATTGGAAAAACCTTCCACCAAGAAATTTTATCTCTACCATGGAAAAACTGCGGATCTGATATACTTCCTCTAGCAAGCAGTCTGACTGAAGTAAAATGCTTGGTTAATACTCTGGAAAGGAATGTCACTTCAAAATGTTACAAGATTGTGGTTTGCTCATAAACTTTGGTGGTTCTGAAAATTTGAATACAGTACTTGCTTAAATTTATCGTGAAAAATACAATAAAAGTTACCCAATTTATATCACATGACACTGCCAATAATTTTTTCTTGTTCAGTTCCATTTGTAACTGGCCAGCCTGAATGAATTAGTTACAAAAATAATAACGCACAAACGAAAACAGAAAAAAATATTTTAGGAAAGACTACTGGAAAGGTTATCGCAGGGAAGAGAAAAACATGCATCTCACTGTAAAAACAAGGCGAAATATTAAATATACATATACATTACACTCGTAGCTTAAAAATACAGTCTCTATTACCTAAAGTGACTTTAAAATAGAGCCAAGATAATTCTAAAATCAGAGAAAGAAAAAACTCATATTTTAAAAAACCAAAAATTGTCACTCATGCTCAGGTCATCTGAGATAAAATCTGAGGAAAAAAATTATCATATATAGAAAAATGAGAGTCATTGAAAGGTACGAGCCCAGGCGCAGATTCCTGAACGGTTGAAGATTACTGCTCTGTTACTTAACAAAAGAATCCGTGCTGGTTTCAAGGTGCAGGCAAACAAAATAAAACATGTTAGTTAGACACACAAGATTACTAGTTGATATAATCATGATGTGCATTACGTTTGTAATTNGAATCCGTGCTGGTTTCAAGGTGCAGGCAAACAAAATAAAACATGTTAGTTAGACACACAAGATTACTAGTTGATATAATCATGATGTGCATTACGTTTGTAATTCTTTCAAGAACATTAANAGACTCATTGAAAGGTACGAGCCCAGGCGCAGATTCCTGAACGGTTGAAGATTACTGCTCTGTTACTTAACAAAATAATCCGTGCTGGTTTCAAGGTGCAGGCAAACAAAATAAAACATTTTAGTTAGACACACAAGATTACTAGTTGATATAATCATGATGTGCATTACGTTTGTAATTCTTTCAAGAACATTAANTTAGTTAGACACACAAGATTACTAGTTGATATAATCATGATGTGCATTACGTTTGTAATTCTTTCAAGAACATTAAAATATCTGTTTTATAACATCTAATGATGTTTCGACACCAAGTTTGGCCCATAGTTGTCAGGTTTCAAACATAGCAGAGGGTTTTGTTGTTTTTGACATTGTGGTATGTGTGCTTGTGTGTTACAGGTAAACGCGCTATCTCAGATAATGAGGTACGTCATCGTGCCCATAATGCCGTGTGACAACTACAACAAAACACAGGATATAATAAAACCAGGCATGTTATGTGCCGGCTATGATGAGGGCGGCAAAGATTCTTGTCGGGTACGTATTGGGCTTTATGTGTGTTGAGGAGAAAGACAGAAACGCCCTTTGCTGTCGCTTTACTTCCGCATTGTGCACTCACGCTGGCGACAATGGTTGGCTCTTAGTTCGGTAACCAGTTTCCCACCACCGAGTTACGACCCCGGGTTTCGGAGTGAGTGAGTGAAGAGATTTGAGCGGCTCTTAACATCGAGGTCTTGATACCCGATGAGGGTGAAGTGGGGTGAGTATGGAGCAGCGCCGGAATGAATGGGCGGGGGAAACTGGAGATCCCCGAGAAAACCCACCGACCAGTGGCATCGTCCTGCACGATTCCCACTTGCGAAAATCCGGAGTGAACCGGCCGGGGATTGAACCCGGTTGGCCGTGGTGGGAGGCCAGCAGGTTTCGGAGTATCAGGAATTCTTGCGTGAAGTTACTGTGGACGTCTTTGCTATTTGCATGTTTTATCAAGGAAATTCCGCTTATTCTCTTGTGTTTGTTTCAATTGTGTTCCAGAGACACATACAATCTTTAGGTTGTTCGGGAATGAGAGGTCTGTACTTCGAGTACATTAAACAATTTTGTTTTCTAAAATGTATAGTAAATATAGTTAGTATACAAAACTTTATCCTTTACTGTGAAAAAAAATGCCAATGGTCTCTGTACTTACGAAATAGTGATCCTCTCCATGTTTGCTATAACTTTGGGTGTCGAGAAAGTTAACTGCCGAGACCACACGAGTTCTTCTCCACTGTTAGCAAAGCATGATAATTCCTTTACGCCTATGCCTCAAACATCAGGATTTAGTAAGAGCCGCCTATAAGATACAGNTTAGCAAAGCATGATAATTCCTTTACGCCTATGCCTCAAACATCAGGATTTAGTAAGAGCCGCCTATAAGATACAAAAACACAACAGTACATAACACGTAAATAAAAAAAACAAATCATTTTTAATTTTTTATGCAATCATATCCAGTGAATGTAGGGTGCTCATTTCTAAATAAAACGGAGGTTCTAGACCAGATTTTATGAACACTAAAATTGAACAAAACTACTAACCATCTTGATTTTTAATGACATTCCTTGAGGCAAATTTCACAAAATTTCTGATGAAATAAAAGTTCTTCAGCACAATTCCAAAAAAATTTATAAAATAAACTTTACAGCAAGATTTTTTAGCACAAAATAATATAAACAAAACTACTGATAAAAAAACCACCACTCCTAATTTTATTTGCTGTATTATTTTGTTGATAAGGTAAAAAAATTCAAAAATTTTTTAGCCTTCTGCATAAAAAAATTAAATTATCATAATAATAACATTGGAAAAAAAATTATGAATTTTGTAATGNTTAGCAAAGCATGATAATTCCTTTACGCCTATGCCTCAAACATCAGGATTTAGTAAGAGCCGCCTATAAGATACAGAAACACAACAGTACATAACACGTAAATAAAAAAATCAAATAATTTTTAATTTTTTATGCAATCATATCCAGTGAATGTAGGGTGCTCATTTCTAAATAAAACGGAGGTTCTAGACCANATTTTTAATTTTTTATGCAATCATATCCAGTGAATGTAGGGTGCTCATTTCTAAATAAAACGGAGGTTCTAGACCAGATTTTATGAACACTAAAATTGAACAAAACTACTAACCATCTTGATTTTTAATGACATTCCTTGAGGCAAATTTCACAAAATTTCTGATGAAATAAAAGTTCTTCAGCACAATTCCAAAAAAATTTATAAAATAAACTTTACAGCAAGATTTTTTAGCACAAAATAATATAAACAAAACTACTGATAAAAAAACCACCACTNTATAAAATAAACTTTACAGCAAGATTTTTTAGCACAAAATAATATAAACAAAACTACTGATAAAAAAACCACCACACCTGCTGTATTATTTTGTTGATAAGGTAAAAAAATTCAAAATTTTTTTAGCCTTCTGCATAAAAAAATTAAATTATCATAATAATAACATTGGAAAAAAAATTATGAATTTTGTAATGNTTTTTTAGCCTTCTGCATAAAAAAATTAAATTATCATAATAATAACATTGGAAAAAAAATTATGAATTTTGTAATGTTCTAATTTATGGCATTATGAGTTTTAGAGAAATTGTATAATACATAATTATGAAAGGTCTGTATAACTTATTATAGTAACAATTATAGTTTCTTTCTGCACTTCATATGTAAAATAAAAATGTTTTTCGTCTATATGCCCTAAAGCTTATTTTATAAAAGATTTCACTAACTGTCAGACAATATAACTGAAGAATAAAAATCTACGATACATAATATTTTTAACCAAAATTATATCAGCAGTTCGAAATTTTTTGCTACATATTTTCTATCGATTTCCAACTCATGTGGTTTCTTTGACGTAGTCAAATTAAATAACTTTTCGATCAAATGCTACACTTTGATTTATTATTTATATCATAAGATTACATATGAAAAGTAGAAAAAAATTAAATATATGNGATCAAATGCTACACTTTGATTTATTATTTATATCATAAGATTACATATGAAAAGTAGAAAAAAATTAAATATATGGTGTTAATTTTTATAATTATTATTTAAAATTTTTATTTTATATAAAAGGATAACAGTCCAAATAGGAACTGAAGGAAGCGTGAAGAAAAAAATTTATAATTTTTCCACTAAGCCAAATGTGGAAAATATATAAATATTGACGAGAAATATTAAGTATTCATTGTTAAAAAATTGTAATTTTAAGGTACAAGACAATAAAATGTATTATTTAAAACAAGAAATTTAAAGATATAATGAATATGTATTAGAATGTATTTTTAATAACAGTGAAATATAATNTATTATTTAAAACAAGAAATTTAAAGATATAATGAATATGTATTAGAATGTATTTTTAATAACAGTGAAATATAATGAAATACGAAGTTTGAAAATGAATAATCAAGTTGAAAGAACATCCAAGAATATAATCAGATGTTAAATGTTTTTATTAGATGAATCATAATAAATAAACTTGGAGATACCAGCTGAGCTACTACATTCAAGCGAATGTTACCAAAAGTGGATAAACATATAATTTTAATGACACAAAATTATTAATGCAATAAAATATGTAAATGCATTGTTATAATTGAAAATTAATCAGCATAGTTACATGAAGTTTCATTTTAAATCTGAAACATAAATGATATAAAATAACCATATAAGTATTGTGCCATGAAGAAACAACAGAAATGCAAAATGAGTTGATGTTAAGAGAAGATACATTTAAAAATGGGCAGAGCAATTTCATCATTTTGAGATCACTTTAGATTTTTAATTCGCATTGTCAAGAATTAGTGAAAATTAATAAATACAATAAATGTTCCGATTAATTTCAGTTTTGAATTCATTAATGTAAATAAAATATTAAAATATAGAGCCTTTAATGAAGCACTGTAAGGTTATGTCAATTTAATATGGGAAAATATTGTTACGTGCTCGCAGCTTCGCATTGCGCGTGAGCGGACGGAAGTGAAGGACAGCAGTTATACGATGGCGGCGACAGCAAGTGAAATGATTGTTTTAAATGAATAGGGGAGCGAGAGGCCGGTGGCCGCGTATCTGTTACAAAAAGCGAGCCGACATGATAATCCTTTTTATTGCGCGCGCTGCTGACCCTTGTTGTATTGATTTCAGCAGTTATTTGAAGAATGCTCTGGATTGCTGACATTGTTCTCTCAACATGACTCGGGGTGCCTTGAACCTTCCAGATAGCCAGAGCGAACGATATAAAAGTGTGACAGGCCTCCGAGCCGAGCAGTTGATGAGTGAATGAGTGGCTGGGTTTCGAGCGATAGAAGACGTGCAGCAAGATAAGTGACTAGCGGAAGGGAAATCTGTGACGGCGAATATCAAGCAGTGAAGATTGTGGCTGGCAGGCTGGACTATTGGACTAAATGCGTGAGAGGAAGGCATAACAAATGCTTGCAACAGATATACTGAACACCTACTAATAATGATTATGAATTAATTGACTGTAACCAGAGACAATTAAGAAGGACGTTAATTAGAGTTGAAAAAGACTTTAAATATTGCTCTCACTGTTAAATAAAAGAGTGATAGTGGAGACAGATAATTTAATGCTGTAAATAATAGCTGTGCGAATAAATTAGAATACAAATTTAGTTTTTTAATATTTATATTAAGATCTCCGTCCTTCAGGAACTCAGATACGCCCCGCAGGCATCCCATGTAACACTATAATGAAGTATAAATAAGTATACTGAATATGTCATGGGAGGATAAAAAATAATATATATGCAAAAAATCGTCTCATTTGTGTTAGTGAATTTTATGAAATCTGAAAAAGTGCTAGAGATCATGATCACGTAACATGGAAATATAGAACTACTTGTAATGTATCTAGCTTTTTATTATTACAGAATTTAATTCCAGGGTTTCTTCATATTGTTAAATATAATTTAACATTTATATAATTAATATTGAAATTGATCGCAAATTATTTCTTCGTCAATGTAACAGCAAATACAAAAGATTTTATTATGTTTCCTAAAAGATTTATTATTTGGTAAAACATAATCACAAATATGGCTTATCAGTGACCGTGAATTTTTACTACAGGTTTGGAAGATCAATGTTAAAAGTTTAGCAACCAAAAACTTTCGCCACAAGGTAAACGCTAGTGTTGGCAATGTACCATATTTTCGCTATTTTCTACGTTAAAAAACAGGATGATTGTAAAAATCATAAATCAACTATAAAATAACTTCGTAACTAAGTAAAATCTTTCTCTTTTATTATTCAAGTTGCATAACATTTTAATTAAAATTTACCTTTTGGAACACTGCGCACCTAGTGGCGGAAATTTTCCATTGCCGAACTCTCCCTTAAAAAATCACGTTTTTTCCTAATCTGAGTAGAATTAACCTTACCAATACCTACGAGAGACGATGTGAGGGTGTCTGGTTGGCTCGTGTTCCAGGGGGACTCCGGCGGCCCGCTGATGTGCGACGACTTCATGGTGGGCATCGTGTCTTGGGGTGCTCAGTGCGCCATGGCCGGGTACCCGGGCGTGTACACAAACGTGTCCTTCTTCAGGTCCTGGGTCGTCGCCAACAGCGGCAGCCACCCTCTCATCGTCCTACCGGCTGCCCTGCTCATGGTCGCATTCGCTACTCTCATCTGACGAAAAAATCACCCAGAGAAGAAAGAACATGGCACGAGGACATCACATCAGAGAAGCACACAACGAGAGAATATCACAACAATGAATCTTGTGTACCGAAAGAACACCATACAGTTGTAGCACAGGACTACGAGTGAGCGGAAGTGAAACCATATTTGCTAGAAACTCATTGTGCAAGTCAGCGTAATGCGAGCAACAAATGAAAGTTGTCTAACCCGAATAGGTTGCNTATTTGCTAGAAACTCATTGTGCAAGTCAGCGTAATGCGAGCAACAAATGAAAGTTGTCTAACCCGAATAGGTTGCCGCCAGTACCTGGGGCCTAGTTCTCGTCATGTACCTGTCTATGTTACTTCTATGTGAAGTCGAACTACACANGTTGCCGCCAGTACCTGGGGCCTAGTTCTCGTCATGTACCTGTCTATGTTACTTCTATGTGAAGTCGAACTACACAGCCAACAAAATGCCCGATCCTATCTTAAATATTCTGGACAAATCTTAAAGGAAGTACAGAATGTCAAGCGAATCAGGGTCCTTGTACGCTTGGATGAGGCTACCAAACTTCGTTTCGCTCCTGTGGTGACCCAAAGTCTTACNAGCGAATCAGGGTCCTTGTACGCTTGGATGAGGCTACCAAACTTCGTTTCGCTCCTGTGGTGACCCAAAGTCTTATCACGCCAATAGTCTGAATTGTGAATAAAGGTGTGAATAAATATTACAAAAAATTACTGTTTCAGTGGAGTTCTATTTGTTACCACATTTAGCTGTAGATAAATTCGTAGATTTTAAAAGGGTTTTTAGTTTTCTTTGTCTCTTGTAACAGCATATNAGATTTTAAAAGGGTTTTTAGTTTTCTTTGTCTCTTGTAACAGCATATTTCAATATCTGCAAAATATTTGTCTATTTCCCCAATATAATAAGATTTTCCAAACTCTTGAATTTAGTATAAATGTTAATTTTCCTTTGGTGCATTTTCTAGTTGTATTCTAACCCTACAGGTGGAGAGGCATGTTATAAAATACCTTCACAATAACTGGATTGATACTGTGACCTCCCAAATACAAGCCACGCGTCCTAAAATATTTTTGTAATATTTGGAATAGAATAAAAGGGGCTTCTAAATGATTTTAAGACCTACATTTAATTTAGATTTTCCTGCTATGGAGATAATTTTAGCTATAACAAGAAAGAGCATAAATTAACTGTTTGAGATATTATAAACCTGAATATCAAATGACGTAATTACGGTATCCATCCAAATAAATTCACATGGTCAGTGGCTGATTAAAGACAACAGTTGTGTTTACATTATTATTGTTTAAACACGCATCGGAAGTAACTAAATAGAAAGCCCAGTCATTGGGGAAACATTCTTGGCATTTACATGGAGGAGAAAAAAATTTTTTGAACACAGGTTCAATAATATTTTATTTACTTGTTAAGAAGTAATTTTAGTATCCCTAATTTTTTTTCGTTAACTGTAAAATTCAATACATTTTATGTAAGTACGAGTTAGTTTTGTATGCAATTGGCCACTGAGCCCTCGCTCCACGTACTGTAAGTTTACTAGTTACATCACCTCAATTTACAGAGGTAATTGAATAAATAGATGTAAACCAATAATCTCTATGCCTACCTGTTCTGATTCAACTGTGATTTATAGAATTGCAGCAGTTCTTCTGTATATGAAACTTCAATAAATTTCGTTTGATTTTTTTTTTTAACAATTAGATTGTATACAATGAGAATATTATTGTAAAGCCATATTTAAGAGAACAGCACGATGACTGTTCTTGTGCTTTCTTTTAAATATATTAAAATATGTGGTTCTGTAAGTAGTTAGAAAATAGCGGTTCAGAAACAGGGGTGCCGGGTGCAGGACACAGGGACACACGGCGACCATCTTGGATGAAGTCATTTTTTCCTTTTTTCCCCCTTTATCCCTCGAAGTTTCCCTTTTATCCATTAAAAATAACAAAATGTCCTTAAAAATTTCCCGAATTTCCCTCAATTTTTTCAAAATTTTCTCCAAAAAAATATATTATGAACAATCCAGATGGTTTGCACAATCCGGATAAATCTGGCACAAAATTGTACAATGACATCCGGATTGTGCAAACAGGTACCCGAGGCTCTCGTCTCTGATTGGCTATGCGGGGCTCTCGTCTCTGATTGGCTATGCGAGGCACTCGTAAGGGTCCCGTCACTGAAAATGCATCACCATCTACCTTGGCTGAAGATTGTTCATGTTCATTGCCCCCTGTCATGCAACTTCTCAAATCGTATAAGCATAGTAGGCCCTAATTTCCGATTCGTTTAAGATATAGTAACCAATTTCATAACATACGCATCACCACAGACAACGAAAATTAACACAGGGTAATTTATGCCCTATACGTACTTATAAGCATAGTTGACCATAATTTCCGAACCGTTTAAGATACAGGCACCAAATTCGTAACATAGGCATCATTCCCGGCAACGAAAATTATCACACAGTCATTTCTGCCCTATACATACTTGTAAGCAAAGTTGGTCATAATTTCCGAACCGTTTAAAATACAGGCGCCATATTCATAACGTTGACATCATTCCCGACAACGAAAATTATCACAGAGTAATTTATGCCCTATATGTACTTATAAGTATAGTATACCATAATTACCGACCTGTTTAAGATACAGTCGTCAAATTCATAACACAGACATCACTCACGACATCTCAAAATGGGCACGTCTCTGATTGGCTACGCAAGTGGTCTCGAAAGGGTCTTGTCACTGAAGAAGTTAGGTGCCTAACATGTTACGCGAGGCTCCCGTATCTAACGCACACAGAAATAAAGGTGCCTAACATGTTATGCGAGGCTCTCGAAAGTCTCTCGTCACTGACGAAGCTAGGGGCCTAACATGCTACGCGAAGCCTCCGTCTCTACAACACACAGCGATAATGGGGCCTAACATGTTACACGAGGCTCTCGAAAGAGTCTCGTCACTGACGATGTTGGCAACCTATCATAAAGGACACTGCCACACACAACGATAAAGGTGCCTAACATGTTACGTGAGGCTCTACAAAGGATCTTGTCTCTCCATCATGCAACTTCAATGAAGCTAGTGACCTATCATAAAGAACACCACCGCACACACCGATAAATAAGCCTAACCTATTACATGAACCTCCCGTCTCTGATTGGCAATACAGGGCTCTCGAAAGGTGCCCCCCCCCTTTTTTTTCCAATTCCCTGCCACGACGTCCTCGACTGCGAGGCCCTTACTTCGCACACACCATTTACCTACACCTCGCAGAGTTGCCCTTCGCACACATACATCCACACACACAAACTATGAATGACGACTGAACCCAGCTAACTATCAAATATATAGAAAATCATTCACGGCCAGCATCCAGCGGGCCGGACACATTATTATGCAGAAACTTTCTCGAATAGCGCCCGACAAACGAGAACGCACTACCGGTCCCCACACCAGCCATGACCGAATTACAGGTTGCGTGGAGACCTAGAAAAACTTATCATGCTTGCGACAAGGAAAATGACTGCAGTGTTAAATATGACTTAAGCACACTTACACTGAACAGCCAAAAATATTGTACACCTGTCTAATATCGTGTAGGGCGCCCCGAGCACGCTGAAGTGCCACAAGACGACGTGGCATGGACTCGACTAATGTCTGAAGGTATGCAGGAGGCAATTCACACCATGACTCCTGCAGGGCAGTCCACAAATCCAATCTGCGCCAATTTGAGAAAGGGTTGCACATCTGTCACGTTTAATGATTCTCGTCAGTCGTTGTTTGTCCTGTTCTTTCGCGATCTTTTTCCGGCCGCAGCGATGTCGAAGATGTGATGTTTTACCGGATCCCCGAAATTCAGGGTACACTCGTGAAATGGTCGTACGCGAAAATCCAAATGTTATCGCTACCTCGGAGATGCTTTGTCCCATCTCTCGTGCGCCGACTATAACACCACGTTCAAACTCACTTAATTCTTGATAACCTGCCATTCTAGCAGCAATAACCGATCTACCTGCCGACCACATTGCGTTACTCTGATTGGTTCCATACCTCTGTTATCTGCATATGCATACCTATACCTGTTTTTCTGGCACTTCAGCGTATAAGCACAGTTGGATGTAATTTCCGAACCGGTTAAGATTCAGACATGAAATCCATAACATAGTCATCGCCCCCAAAAACAAAAAAATAATGCAGGGTCAAGTATGGCTTAAGAGTACTTATATGCATAGTTGGGTGTAATTACTTAATCATTTAAGATAGTCACTAAATTCAAAACATATATACAATAACCCCAACAAATAAAAGGTCACAAGTGTCAAGTAGGTACTTAGATCACATATAAAAAACGATGGTGCTTGAGTCGCTTATAGTGATATCTGTTTTGCTATTATTTCAAGAAGTTTGGTAAAAAGCTAGAATATATATCGACCTGGGAAAGAACGATTGATCGCAAAGACCAACCGCTAAAATTACTACAATACAATTACGATACGCATTACACTACTTGTAAATACGGTTTTTCTTTACTTGTCACAAAACATTCACTTAAACCATTACTCACGCAAGAGAGACATCACTGCTACATGCTGATGCAAACATACAAAAAAATTATTATAAAACAAATTGTTATATGCATTTAACAACCTATGTATAGTGTGGTGTATTGTGTGAGCAACATGCACATTACATTATGTTAGGCGAAGAAATTTGAGTAGTGAAATGCGGGAACGATAAGCTCAACACGACTATACACTAATCCAAACTCATATGGAAATAAAATGAAAAGGAAAATATTTATAAGCGCATATAAGAGAGCATCATGTAAAATGAACACCATTTCGTAGTCGAGCATGGTGGAGGAAAGCAGGTCGTTACTACTAAATTCATCTACTACGATCATCCACTCTGCTACAATATTAAGATGGAATCAATGGTTGAAGACTTACCATCTATAACAGCAAGAAGCTCTGAAGAGATGCTACAAGCAATACAATATCATTGTTACAACTGCGATTGTGTACTCCGCTACAATATGAAAATGGAATCAAAGGTTGAAGACTTACCATCCATAACACCGACAACAGCAAGAGATCCTGGAGAGTCGTTGCAAGTATTGTGATTCAATGTTACTATTGTGGAAATACTTTCAGTAAAAGTTGTAATGCACGTCGGCATGAAAGTGCCCATTGCATGTTCAGTTCAGTATACAAAGTGTTCCACTGTGATAACTGTGATGATGTGTTTACCCGCAGTGATAACCTGTATATACATAACAAGAAGTGCAAAGGGTGTGTTTGCGTTCATCGGGAAGCGAGTGCATGTATTGCGGCAAGACATTCAGTGAGCCAACCAGGACCAAACGACACGAATATAGTAACTAGACATTTGCCATCGTCTACAAGACCTAGCCATGCGATAACTGATGTGCAGTATGTGCTAATAAGAGTAGCCTGTATGCTCACGGCAGGAATTGTTCTGCAAAAAATACTTAATGTAAATTTTCTGCTCGAATGAAGAATATGTTGAGCATGTAGCAAAATACTGTTATGACAGGTCTGTAAATAAAGGTAAAAGTATATTACATATATTATTTTTGTGTTATTCATGTGTCTTAACCCATGCTAATATTAGGTTTACCTCCATCACTAGGAAAAAAAAATTTTTTTTGTCTAAGTCTGAAAGTACACTAATAGTTTTCGTAAAGTGTCAAGTCTCGAACACAGTTCCCTATCGTCAGGAAATTTCCGCTGTGAACTGTAGGACATTGTGAAAACTATAGGATGTTGTTATAGTAGTCAGATAATTTTATTAGATATCATGACAAACAGAAAGATTAAATCACTTGCAACACTCAGATACCAAGCTGGCATACCTGCTTAAAGAATTCCTTCTCACATATGTAGAACCCGAAATAAAATCAGTCTACAAACACCTACCAGCTTATCTGCAGCAGGACAAAGAGATTCTTAGTTGTCTCCCATGCTTTGGATTTTTTCAAGATGGCTTGCTGATGCAAACAGATATTAATGCAAATAGTTATAACCTTTAAACAATCTTTGTATATTGCCCGAGCATTGTGTTAGTAGAAAAAAAAACTTTTACGGAGCTGAGAAGCACAGGTGCGATCAGGTCAACACTACTATGTATTAATGCAAACAGATATAAAAAATGTAAGGGAAAAATAGTTGTAAACACTTGACAGCCATCGCAATTACATATTACGTAAGCNCAAACAGATATAAAAAATGTAAGGGAAAAATAGTTGTAAACACTTGACAGCCATCGCAATTACATATTACGTAAGCGCTGGGACTGTACGCTGTGTGTTAAATGGTGCTATGCAATACCAGACCGTCCTGGTCAGTACAACAGAATAGCAAACAACTTCCTTACAAATCGACTGAAACAAAACCATTACATTCAGAGTACAATACTAGAAGTGGAACGCGTCCCGGCCGTCATCGTGTGCTCAGCAGGAAATATGTGAGGCACTGACACAGATCCTTCTGGCATCCTTTCACCTGGTATCCTGATGGGGACGTTTCTCATACTCTACTATTCCACCTCGGTTGTCTCATATTCCTTCTGAAATAATTTCACCTGGCACTCTGACAGAGACATGTCTCATGCTCTGCCATTCCACTTAGGTTTTCTCATATTCCTTCTCAGATCCTTTCACCTAGAACTGTCAGTATAGATTGGCCGACTCAGTTGCTATTCAGACCTAAAAGAGTGAACATCGATTGTGGATAATGTGTAATTCTTCGATGACGGAAAACATATGGGAAAATGATTTGTGCAGCTACTGCAAGAAGACCTTTTCTAACATAAACAACTGCAGACAGCATGAAGCTGGTTGTCATCAGAATCTAAAGCGTATTATGTTCACATGTGAAAAGTGTAAATCTCAGTTTGGTCGTTGTATCAGCTTGAAAAGACATATTGCAATGTGTAAGGGCCTTCCTTCACTACCTGTCAAGCGATATCTGCTGATTTTACCAGGTACTTGTAAGGGTTTGTCTACAAATTTTGAGAGCAGTTCTTTGCTCCTGCCAAGACATCCATGCAACTATTGTGACAAAACGTTTACATATGCATATAATGTAAGGAGACATGAAAAAAGTACTTGTGCGGGGAGCACCATTCGTATGTCATATCNACGTTTACATATGCATATAATGTAAGGAGACATGAAAAAAGTACTTGTGCGGGGAGCACCATTCGTATGTCATATCGATGCGACGAGTGCCGATGAATGTATGCACATGTTGACGATTTAAAAAGTCATTTGAAACTTTGTAAGTCTCAAAAATTGCTCTCAAACTGGCACTAATAGTATGTTGAATATTACACCTGACACATCATCACCAACAAACACAGTTAAAGACTAATGTCATTATGTTTTCCTGAAGCGATCAGCATTCACGATGATTCTAAAAGATTACGTTGCGACGAATATGACAATTATATCGAAACCCTTGTGTTAGGTTGAACTTGTAATGTGATGGTTTTAAACAGGTAGGAATAGGCTGGCCAGCTAAGTTGCTATTCAGACCTCCAAGATTGAACATCGGCTGTGGAGAGTGTGATCTTATTAAACAATGGAAAATATTCAGGAAAGTTATTTGTGCTGCTACTGTAAGAAAAGCTTTTCAAACATAACCAACTGCAGACAGCATGACACTGGTTGTCATCAAAATCCAGAGCGTACTATGTTCACATGCGAACAGTGTAAATCACAGTTTGTATGCTGCAGCACCTTGAAAAGACATCTTGCAGCATGCAAGGGTCTCCCTGCACTGTTTGCCAAGCAATATCTGCGAAGATTATCAAATAAATGTGAGGGATCAATTACAAATGATGAGAGCAGTTCGTTGCTCCCGCCAAGAAATCCATGCAACTATTGTGACAAGGCGTTTACATACGCATGCGATGCAAGGATACATGAAAAAAGTACTTGTGTGAAGAGTACTATTCGTATGCCATATCGATGTGATAAGTGCCGAAGAACGTATGCCTGTGTTGACGATTTAAATAGACATTAAAAAATTTCTAAGTCGCAAAATTGCTTACTAGCTAGGGCTAATAACATATCGAATATTACGCCTGCTACATCATCATCTGATTGTACAGCACAGCCATTCAGTCACAAGACGCTCGGTTTCGGATTACAATTACCGAAAAAGGAGAAGCAATCTGCATTCAGGGGACTTCTGAAAGATTATGTTGCACCGAATATGACAACTACATCGCCAGATGTTTGCTCTTTTCTGTCAAGTATGAGACCTCATATAATAAACCAACTTATCGACGAAATATAATAAATGGTTGGACTGTAGCTATAAGAAACCAGAGCCCCACGATGGTGAATATTGTACCAGAGCCTTCAAGACCTCGGCTGTAGCTATGTCTCATTCATTTGAAATAGAAAGTGCTGTTGCTGTTAGTACACTCAATATATGTCAAGAGGAAGAAGAAATGGTTACCGAGGGTTCTGTTTGGACCTTGGCTTCAGTAAATCATCTAGAACTGAGAACACGTGGGTACTGTCCACTTATCAAATAGACACATACTGATTTCCCTCTACCAGCTACAAAGAGAATTAGAACAAAAAAGCAGTGTCTTCGACCGGCAGAATGATGGTATAAATTACTGCAACTGCAGAATTTCACGCAGTTGTTAAACCAACATGGCCTGCATCATGTTCCACAACATTGTGTGAAGAAGGAAATACGAGTGTTGCAAGCATTTACTATGAAGAGTGCAAGTCATACAGGTAGTTAGAAGTTTTGAACAACAAACATGCCTCGCTAGCATGTAAGGTGAAAAACGAAGTTGCTGCAACAATCCAGGACATCGAGAACGTAAGTGTGACCTCCAAGTCTGCCGATGAAGATGCGAAATATGCATATTCTGCTGTTGAAGTGCCTGCATCTGCAAAGCAAAAGCGTAAATGTGTTGCTGAAGATAAGAACTATATGAAGTTGGGACAGAAGAAACGCAGATTCGAACCTAGTACCCTGGCTACCTGCGCCAAAATTTCGGTTTCGGTTGCATCTCTGTCTGTAGATCTCATTCTGTAGCTGACGGTCGGTGCTTTCTCGTCTTGCTGCGCGGCAGCTGCGGCCGCCCTTCCCTGTCTTCCTTCTCCTTCCTCTCGGCCCCTCCCTTTTGATAACCAAGGATGCGCGCCCGGCATTCCCTAATTAGCTAGCCTTCTGTCTGCAAGAAGGGTCTAACTAATACTCTGGGTCTGCTCACACATTTTGCTAAAGGCGAATGACTTTTAAAGTTACATATTATGTGTAAAATACATCGCAGGCCGATCTACTTTTTGAACTATCTAAACAAACAAACCTGGTACCACATACCTCGGACTCCGTACAGTTCTTACCCACTTTCTAACAGGGTTACAAACATTGATACACAATTATACAACATGCCCTAAATTGGTCTCTCCACATCGTTTAAGTGTTGACAGGTATGTATTTATTGTTACATCGGCGCGTAGGCGGTACAAATAAAGCAACACTCTTATCTGTTAGGCTGGAACCTCTGTCCTCGTTAATGTCTGGCACACTGCCGTTTTTACAAAAGTTTTTTTTTCGGCAGGCGGAAGCAACACACACTTAATATATCGCTAACTTACACATGGTATTGTTTTACTGTTACGGCGGCTTCACAGGCTGTGGAAAGAAAAAAAACACTCTTATCTGACAATTTCTGCCACCTCTTCCTTTTACAGGCGATCTTGGAAAACAAACGTATTTTATACACTGGGAATATACACACAATATTCTTACCTTCTACAGTTAGTACATTCAGATACAGGCATCTGGCCATTTTTTTTTTTTTCGGCTGGGACGTCCTGCCCTTTTTACTCGCTGCACAGATGTTCGGGCTTATCACACATTATAAGGTTACACAGGTAAACAAACAAAAACACTTAGACGCACTTCAGTTCCAGGGTTAGGTTTCAGTTCCAGGGTTAGGTAGTGTACGCCGCCCTACCTTTCTCTCACAGCAGGTGACATGAGTAAACCGGCTTCCACTTGCTAACCGCACCAGTACCAAATGTTATGAAGATAGTAACTGTCCTTTTATCATCGTATACAAGACTTACCCACGTGATAACAGCTGCACAGTATGTGTGGATAAGTGTATCTTGAATGCTCACAGCAGGAATTGTTCTGCAAAAACAGTCGCCATAAATGTTTTGCTCGAATGAAGAATAAGTTGAGCGCGTATCAAATATTATTATGTATTCTTATTATGACATGTCTGTAAAATAAAGGTAAGTATATACATTATATCTATGTTATTAATTTATCATAACCCACACCAATATTAGTGGCANTGCTATGCGTTAAATGCGAATAAGTGTATCTTGAATGCTCACAGCAGGAATTGTTCTGCAAAAACAGTCACCATAAATGTTTTGCTCGAATGAAGAATAAGTTGAGCATGTCTCAAATATTATTATGTATTCTTATTATGACAAGTCTGTAAAATAAAGGTAAGTATATACATTATATCTATGTTATTAATTTATCATAACCCACACCAATATTAGTGGCACCTCCATCACTAGAAAAAAAATTTACCAGATTTTCTCTAATTCTGAATGAGAATTAATATTTTTGTATAGTGTCAAGTCTCGAACTCAAGTCTCTATCGACAGCTGTTTGAGCAATACACACAGATGCTCTCACCATCTTTTTTCCTCCAGTCGACCGCTAGATTGTACGACCATCATATGCTAGAGTCGCTGTGGTCTTCAGCCATCTTCGTTTCCCCTGTCACCGCCAGGGGGGACGTCAACATCGTTTGCATTACCGACGGCGGTCGCTAGGAGCACTGGTGTCGACACACATGGCCAAATTCCGACAAGCAGCATGCAGAACACCCACCCATGCATGCAGAACTCGGTGCAAGTAGCTCAAAAAATGCCAGACGCACGAGGTTTCGATCCAACCGCCAATGAGGGCTGCAGCTCGATGATTCCGAGAGCACAGAGGGACTACAGCGGTATGGTTCGACTGTGAGGGCTATAGGTCTCAATAAAAAGCATCAGTCTAACACATGGCCGGGGGGGGGAGCCTCGTACAACATATAAAACCATCCCATACGTGAAAAAATTAAGTCACATAATAATAAATAATAAAGGCTCAACATAGACGAAAGTGCGCTGCGAGCAAGATGTATNCAGAGGGACTACAGCGGTATGGTTCGACTGTGAGGGCTATAGGTCTCAATAAAAAGCATCAGTCTAACACATGGCATGGGGGGGGGAGCCTCGTACAACATATAAAACCATCCCATACGTGTGAAAAAATTAAGTCACATAATAATAAATAATAAAGGCTCAACATAGACGAAAGTGCGCTGCGAGCAAGATGTATCGAAACTCTACTATAAAAAAATAATAACTGATAGGCCTATAGTCTGTAATAGCGATATCAGTGTAGCTATACCGATGAGAACTTTAGTAAAAAAATTGGAATTCCCGCAAACGGGAAAAAGAGCTTATGTTCACAAGGACCAACCCCAAAGAAAATTAACAATATGACAAGTGCAGTACACTATTTACCAGCGGTGATAATTTTAAGACGCATCACACGACTTGTAAAGGCTGTGTTTCTTTGCTTGAAACTAAAAATCATGCATTTAAACCATTGGTCATTCAAGAGATGACGACACTACTACATACTGATGATAAGATATTTAAAAAAAATTGCAAAGGAAAATAGTTATAAACACCTAGCAACCAACACATATTGCACAAGCGACGAGCACTGTACATCGCATCAGCTGTTGCTAGACAAACCCATGAATCTGGAAACTAATGTGGTAGCCTTGGTTAGTCCAGCAGAATATCAAACGATTTTCCCCATGTACATCCTCCGACCGAGCTACGCTACAGTATAGAAGCACACGAATTCACTACCAACCAATGCATAATGTGCGAGCCTCGAGCAACGTACGTCACATTAGACAAAAATAAAATACTATGACAGAGTCGAAAAGACGGGGGAGCGACAAGGTCGACACTGCTACATACCTATGCAAACAGATATAAAAAATATAATGTAAAGGAAACTAGTTATAAGCACTTGCCAACCAGTGCATATTGCACAAGCGTCGGGTGCTGTATGCTACTTTAAATGATGCTAGACAATTCCAGGCTGTCATGATCAGTACAACAGAGTAGCAAACGATTTCCTTACGAACCGATTGGAATGAAACCGTCAAATTCAATTTACAGCCAACATTCAGAGCCCGCATCACTAGCGGTGGAATGCGTCTATCCTGTATAACATTGTTTGCTCTACTAACACCTCGATAATCTGAATGGTAGCCAGGTGGTCGACCGACGGTGTGGGCACTGTGCAATTCTCATCGAGTTGAAGGGATGGTACATACACTAGTCGAGAGTCGAGTCAGGCTCCAGTGTGTCACACAAACCTAGTCACTCATGCGTTTCCCTTTACGAGAGGAATTCATTTATACAAGACAAGGTAAAAAAGTTATTTCGTTTTAAATACTATATAAACGTCATTCCCTATATATCTCGATGAGGTCCACTGGTGGTAAATTAGAGCTGTATGCACGTGTCTCTGCTGGAATTCGTATTGTGGTATAAATCTGCATGGTGGACTGACATCTCAGTAATACAACTGTGTTTTAGTTGGCGTAATTCAAAAAGAGTGAATGCTATTAACACCTGCTGTATTAGAGGTCGCACATGTACATACACATGTTCGTATGTCACATTTCATTCTTCTTAATTCACGTAGAAGTTTTGTGTGACTCTGCCGGGGAGGACGGGGGTGGTTTGCTGTGGATCAGATATATCTCTTAATGGAGCGGGCGCATGCGAATGTATGAAAATACAGTAATTTTGTTTGCCGAAGGTAACAGCTTTTTTATTATTTGTACTTGTGGTGGGTGTACGTCTACGCTAGCGTCTTCTCACGGTATGTAATTTTTTTTTCGCCGCAAAATCTATTATGTGTACATTATTTGCGTGTATAAAGAGTTTTATATCCGGAAACTGGGAGCTAGAAATATCGCTGCAGGTGGAGTAACCATATGGATATTTTTTCCCGCTCCCTATATTTCCTAACATACTGGTTTTAAACTTGGTAGGAAATGTTTTTTAATGATGAACGTCTATGCCTTGGTGAGTGGGAATGCATTGGATCCTTCACTATGCATATCGCATATCGTGGGAGTAGTTATTTTTACTCTGTTTTTTGGGGTTTTCGAGCCATTTTTACTTTATAGAAAGTTGCATATCGCATCTGTACACGGCACATGACATTTTACAAAATAAAATTTCAACAAATTTTTTGCTGAAGGGGAGAAAGTATGTTGTTTAGAGGGGAAGGGGCACTCGGTGATTGATTTTTCGTTAATATTTACCCCGAAACACGCTCTTTGTATGCTTCTTTCTCGCGATGTATATTTTCAGGATGAGGTTTTACAGTATATTCGTAATCTTGCCTTTCGATTCAAATACCTCCCTTTCGTTGAATGGGTCAGTTTTGCTAAGCTTCATTCGAGCCATATATTAAATTTTATTGGTGGTGTGTTTATGTGGAGAGCCAACAGCGATGTTTCCCCCCATTCGAGCTAAACATGTGCAAATAACCTTTGAATACATGCTTTCGTTGTGGGAGTATAGATCTTTAGACTGTGATGGAATGCAGTTTGGGCCTCCACGAAACCATTGTCAGTAACCAACCCAGACCCTGCCAGGATTATTGGGCGTGATGGTTGCTGGCGCGATGGTGGATACTCTTTCTGAACCCTTGGTTTTGTGGGAAGTAAACTCGTACCCTGATGTGAAGGAGACTCTACACGACGGTTTTTTGGTAGGTGAAGGTCCTACAGCTACCCAGGTTTTTACATGCATCTGCAAGTTATCGCGCCTAGCAGATGCCATGCCACGTTTAATAATCTTATATGTCACTCGATCTGCATTATTCGAACATGCATACTTTTCGTGCCTTCGAATACATTTGGTGAATGCAAACTAAGTGTTACAGTAGCGTCACGGGTATTGAGTTAACGCCTTTGCAAATTAGTTAAGTGATAAATATATAAATAAAAAAACGAAGTTCCAGTGCCGTATTTAATGAGGTTATATATTCCTCTAGAGACTAGCAGGACAAACCGATACTCTAAATTTGAGCAGATTTGTATTTTTGCGGGAAAATATATGCGTATTACGTGCATGCTTGATAATATCCTGCGACCTGATGTATTTAAATATTTGAACTTACCAGTCAGAATGCTAAAAGACGAGGGGTTAGAGAGCGATCTGTCACCTCTGGCATCAGACAAGAAACTGTGCCGAAGGTCGGCATTGTTCCCATTATATACTTTCCCCACACCAGCACGCTCTGGCGGACAATGCTGAAAACAAGAGCAGTAGTGGTAAGGGATTATGCGGGAGTGATAATTGTTCTGACTAAAGTGGTGTGGTGAGGGGTAACAGAATAAATACTCAATTTCAATTGTAATTTAATTGGCATTAAAACGAAAAATGTTTTTTATCAGCCTTAATTCAAGTTTTTAATTAAAAAAATTATTAATTCAATAAATTATGCTGGTAGGTAACCGCTGTTTGGAAAAATTATTTTTTAATAGGATGAAAAATTACATGTTTTTTTGTGTCTATGAAACAAATGAGTGTGCTGACAGCTCATTTTGCTACTGAATCAACAGAATGAGCGGGTACCGGCATCTAGCCTGGCAGTGAAATCGAGAAATTAATGCCGCCTGTGTGTTTAAAATAGAATCCATTATGGAGAGCGCCGACAGCACCACCTATACTTTAAAAACATAAACAACTATGGCTGCCACGTGGTGGCTAAATAGGCAGCTCACCTGGTGACGAAATCGGTAATTAATACACTAGTGCCACCTAGGTGTTGAAAATATAAACAAATGACAAATGAAAAAAACAAGATGGCGTGTTTGGCATAGGTAAGAGAGAACGTCAGCTCACCTGATGGCTAAATCGAGAAGTTAGCACTGCCTGGCGGATAATTTGGTCATTAATACACTAGCGCCACATAGGTGTTGAAAATGTAAACATATGAAATCCAAGATGGCCACTTCCAGCAATGTATAAATAAATGACAAACGAAAAATCAACCAAGATGGCTGCATACTACGGAATGAGCATTGGCGAGGGAGTGGACGGGGTGGGTAATTGAGCAATTAAATATATTGGAAGAAGGTGGTGCAAACGCGACTAATTGGTAGAACGAAGGTGAGTAATTCGAGGTAGGGTGGGGCAATTTGGCAATTAAATATATTGGAAGGAGGAGTGGTGAGGGTGGAGGTCTGTGACTACACAGCCTATAGCAATTGGCGAGGGTCATTCGTCTGTTGGGCGGGNGCTGGGTTGGAGAGGGGAACCTTCGGAATTGTAAGTTTTTCAATAATCTTTTTAATAATAATTTTTTTATAATTTCAATAATAAATCTTTAGTAATAATAATTTTTTTAAATTTATTCTATGTTATTATAAATGTTTGGTATTTTTAGGGGTTTTCAAGGTCAAAGGTCACCAGGGTCAATGTCAAGGGTCAGTCAGTGGGTTCAAGATCAAATGTCAATATCAAGGTCACATTGATCCAAGATGGCCGCCAGCCGACCGGAATGACAGAGCACGAACAGCTCCGACGCTCCGGTCCCAGGTCCCGATTTGCCAAAGTCCCCTTAATCCTTCTACTGTCATATATCGCTACCCTTCCTTGCATGTTGTTTATAAAATGTTCTGTATCAAATAAGGTAACTAATTGTTCCATTTAAACAATAATAACGTAACTATAAATCAAACCAAACCTTCACAGTGCGCGCGAGCAGAGAAATGAGCTGACTTATGTCAGGCAGACATTCGCTTGTCTAAACGTAACAATACCTTCATAGGAACTTCAAATCCCCGGTGATTGCAGGTGGAAGCTACTTGGTCGCCTGTAGCTAGCGACAGGTTACTTGTCTGAAACAAACTAACTATAACACACCTCTAGTCACCCAGGCGACTCGGTCGTCCGTCTGATAGCGGCCTGAGAGAATGTCGTAGTATACGGTGTTGTCTACCATAATTCGAACACGATAGCTGCGATGGCATTCCTCACAACCATGATCCATCCCGCGGGCCATATGGCATGTAATGAGAGCTGCATTAAAGGTACGAAGTGTTTCCGGAACTATGTTAATACAACATTTTTCCTTACTGTGGACCTGAAGAGAGTTTACTCAAAGTTTTGACATGCATTTTTCCAACATCGTGTATCTCAGCATTTACTAACGAGAAATGGTATGTGAGCTGGCGTGACCTCTTGAACAATGAAGACGACTCCTCGTCAGCACTTCGATCTCCTGGCATCCTCTCACACCGAGGCGAACCGGGNACCTCTTGAACAATGAAGACGACTCCTCGTCAGCACTTCGATCTCCTGGCATCCTCTCACACCGAGGCGAACCGGGATAGATTCCTTGTGGGGTCCCTCCCGGATTTCCGCATGTGGGAATCGTGCCGGACGATGCCGCTGGTAGGCGGGTTTTCTTGGAGATCTCCGCTTTCCCTGCCATTTCTTCCGACGCTGCTTCATACCCTCCTCGCTCCACCCTCATTGGCTCTCAATTTCTCAAGACCCCTCGTCTCCACTCCTGGCAACCTGTACGTCAAGTGTTCACCTCCCGTGGGTATGGTGAATACTGGAGGGGTTGAGAGGAGTTCAAGGTGGATGCAGGTCGTTATAACATGTAATTCTTCAACCCGACACTTTGATTGAATCTTTGTTGCACTATCACGGAAGTTCAGTAGTTAAATAACCTTATATATTAAATACATTTTAAATACCGACAGTGTCTTGTTCGAATTGGACGATTCGCCATTTAGTAATTTGTTATGTCTCAAATTGTGTTGCCAGTCAAATGTTTTTGCAATTACGAAACACGGCACTATAGTCATAACTAAAATATTTAAATATAAATGTAAAAGTTTCATTCGAATACACGTAAAATGTTTAATCATTACCGAGATGCCAAATTTTAAGTGTAAGAATTGACACATTTCAAGAAAACTATTGTTATGAGCGCAGAACAAATTTTATTCGAAAGTGAATTGCGGACTAATGTGCACGACACAATTAACAGAGTAAAACCAATTTAGCGGTGATTTGGCAAGTGTGTGTGAAAGCTGCCACCTTGCAGTACCGGTATGAATCAATAAACCTACTGGATAATATTTACTCTCATAGGTAGACTCCGTTATCACGAAAGAAGATGGTTATATTTTCCGGTAGATACAGACATCAAACCGGCACGTTGAAACTATGATTTAAATGGTATTTTACAATACTGTTATCTACAAATAGAAAATTTATTCACAACGTTCATTCCCTCTCCAGTTAAAAACTGAATCACCATGGCTTAATTTTTGAGAGTGATAGCGTATTACGTTGAACATAACTTATTTTGTATTCCCTCTTTACACGAGTTGTAACATACCCTGCGAGGACCGTTCGCTTCATGTGAGTATATAACATCTTCAACAGTGTGTAATACTTTAATTTACATATGTAAGAGAGTTAAATCGATTAAGTATGTCCTACTCTTAAGATGTAAAGGGAACACGTGTGTTAAAATAAAATGTGTATATTTCCGTTATTTTGAAAATAAGTGTCTGGCTTTCTTGAAACGTATCAGTTGGCATGCCGTGGTATTTGGTAGAAATCGGTTTATTGTTTCCCAAAGATATGACACAAAAAAATGTATATTTTTCATGTGCGCATATTTTACAAATAAGTCCCAGGATGCTACGNTTCCCAAAGATATGACACAAAAAAATGTATATTTTTCATGTGCGCATATTTTACAAATAAGTCCCAGGATGCTACGTTATAAGACAATATAAGACGGAAAAAAAATTATACAAACTTACCCAAATATCACAATGCTAACAACAGCACAATACAGCAATATTCGTGGAATAATGAATTGGCATGTGAATAGGCATCAATTTGATCAATATGACGTCCATTGTTTTCGTAGCACAAGGTAATTTTACGCCATGAGCAATGGGCAAACCGACGCAACACGCTGCGTGTGATGGTTGCAAATGTTGCCTCAATATATTGTCTCAGTTCGCCAACAGTTGTCATGCGATGTTCTGCAACCTTGGCTTTGATGTACCCACACAGAGCAATATCACATGTGGTCAGGTCGGGACTGCGGGCTGGCCACATGTGTCAGAGAGGATCTCTTGATCCAGTNATATGGCGTCCATTGTTTTCGTAGCACAAGGTAATTTTACGCCATGAGCAATGGGCAAACCGACGCAACACGCTGCGTGTGATGGTTGCAAATGTTGCCTCAATATATTGTCTCAGTTCGCCAACAGTTGTCATGCGATGTTCTGCAACCTTGGCTTTGATGTACCCACACAGAGCAATATCACATGTGGTCAGGTCGGGACTGCGGGCTGGCCACATGTGTCAGAGAGGATCTCTTGATCCAGTGGTTATCTCGATCAAGTTTTCCCTAACCTTTGGATCAGATCATCACTGACACTCCTGATGACTGACTGACGGACGAGCGACTGACGGGTGCGACGGATGGTTGTGAGCCCAGCTTTACCACGCGCTGATTGGCGAACGCCGTTGCGACATGTTGCTGGCCAGTATCTAGGGATGAGCTTAACCGATATTTTTAAGTATCTGTAACAACTGTTTCTGTGACAAACAAATATCTGTGACTTATATCTGCGATTTTGTTACAGTAACAAATATATATACATATATGTGTATCGGAGGTAAAGGGCACTATATCACAAATATAGAACTTTACAGGAATGCTCTTTGCCACGACACCATGACAGCACATAGTGCCCTTTCCTACAGGCTAAATCGCGTATTATTTCGTGTAGTAGATAGTGCTTTGCACCTCAGAAAACAGTGTGAAAAAAAACTATGCCAATACTTCAGTTTAATGAAATGTACATAGTACCCTTCACCCCCAACGCACAGATAAAGGCATAGATGTAACAGTGGTGACTGCATTACCAACGTTGAGTTGGAAACATCTGTATTTAAGTAAAATTTATAATACAGGTTCCTTTTGTATATTCAATTATAAAGAGGGAGAGAGCCATACCAGGCACTTGGCAACATCTGTAACTTAATCATATAAATTTATTTGCCATAAATAACACAAAAGTATTTATAAAAAAAATTTGTATTGTATTTATTGGTATCCGATGTATTGTAGACTAACTATAAAAATACAGTAGGTTGGATCAAACATAATAAAAGTAAAACCAAAGGAATTCACGTGAAAAGATTTACTACTGTTTTAATTGGAAGCTGTGGTTAACAATTTAATAGTTTGTTTAAAAGCACTCGGCCGCCATCTCCTGGTAAACATCCAAGGCTAGCTGTGACGGCACCGACATGTCACAGGCAGCTGATATAAACTGTGACAAANCAAGTATCTGTAACAACTGTTACTGTGACAGACAAATATCTGTGACTTATATCTGCGATTTTGTTACAGTAACAAATATATATACATATCTGCGTATCGAAGGTAAAGGGCACTATATCACAAATATAGAACTTTACAGGAATGCTCTTTGCCACGACATCATGACGGCACATAGTGCCCTTTCCTACAGGCTAAATCACGTATTATTTCGTGTACAAGATAGTGCTTTGCACCTCAGAAAACAGTGTGAAAAAAAAACTATGCCAATACCTCAGTTTCATAAAATGTACATAGTACCCTTCACCCCCGACGCACAGATAAAGGCATAGATGTAACAGTGGTGACTGCATTACCAGCGTTGAGTTGGAAACATCTGTATTTAAGTAAAATTTATAATACAGGTTCCTTTCGTATATTCAATTATAAAGTGGGAGAGAGCCAGACCAGGCACTTGGCAACATCTGCAACTTAATCATATAAATTTATTTGCCTTAAATAACACAAAAGTATTTATAAAAAAAATTTGTATTGTATTTATTGGTATCCAATGTATTGTAGACTAACTATAAAAAATACAGTAGGTTGGAGCAAACATAATAAAAGTAAAACTAAAGGAATTCACGAGAAAAGATTTACTACTGTTTTAATTAGAAGCTCTGGTTAACAATTTAATAGTTTGTTTAAAAGCACTCGGCCACCATCTCCTGGTAAACATCCAAGGCTAGCTGTGACGGCACCGACATGTCACAGGCAGCTGATATAAACTGTGACAAAAGAAGCTGCTTCGCATGTCACAGTTCGTTTCCCAAACTGTGAACCAGTCATCAGTGATATCTCAGTCACAGATATTTCAATGACTTCGTCACAGATATGTCTGTGACAACGAAATATCTGTGACAAAATAGCAGACTGCGATTTATCGGCCATCTCTACCAGTATCGCCATTTTTGTTGGCGTGTGCGGCGGAATATGCGGCTGTTTTAGCTTACAATTATCACGCCATACTCAATGGTCAGAGAGAAGAAACTAAGCAGAGCTTTTATAAATGCTCAGATAATCGTGATACTGCTTGATCTTTCGTAGCTTGGGCGCATTCAGCGGCTGCAGCGCAAACATACTTCGCTGACTTCACTTCATCACCGCTGCTAGTAAGTAGCAGACGACAAACCATGAATTAAAAACAAAAATGGTTTCAGAAATATGTAAATAGTGGGCTTTCAATGGAATTAAGCTTACTTTGCTATTGGAAATGAAAGGATGAATACGGCACACGAAAAATGGCAATTTATATTACTTTGGATGTGAAATTCACTTCTGGATGCTTTAAAAAAAATACTTTTAACACCTATAAAAATCATAGAGACCGAACAAACCAAAGCCCCCCTTCTCTTACAAAAAACGAGAGAGAAAAAACATCGTCGTTNGAATCACCGATGCTAGTAAGTAGCAGACGACAAACCTTGAATTAAAAACAAAAATGGTTTCAGAAATATGTAAATAGTGGGCTTTCAATGGAATTAAGCTTACTTTGCTATTGGAAATGAAAGGATGAATACGGCACACGAAAAATGGCAATTTATATTACTTTAGATGTGAAATTCACTTCTGGATGCTTTAAAAAAAATACTTTTAACACCTATAAAAATCATAGAGACCGAACAAACCAAAGCCCCTCTTCTCTTACAAAAAACGAGAGAGAAAAAACATCGTCGTTGTTAGCAGCAGTTTATTCAGCAGAAACTACAGTGCTGCTGAGTTGATTTGAGAGATTTGGGCGGCTCTTAACAACGAGGTCTTGAAAGTCGATGAGGGTGAAATGAGGTGGAAATGGAGCAGCACCGGAATGCAAGGGCCAATGGCGGGGTAAACGGGAGATCCCCGGAAAATCCGTCGACCAGCGGCATCCTCCGGCAACTGCAGTGCTGCTTGCAGCTTTAACTGGCAGCGCTTTGCCGCTGAACGCGCTCTTTTTCATCGTTAAAAAATTGATTTTAAAAAAATTTATAAAACAAACGCATATTGCAGTGATCGAGATTAGCAGCCGCTGAAACAGCCAGATGCAAGAGGTGGCGGGTTCGAAGTCCTCGCACGCGTGGTCGAAACTACATATTTCCAGAGTCCTTGTTGTGATGCAGTGTGGGGATGGGCGATAATTATCGAAAAATAAAGAAATTGATATTGTAGTTGTGATATNTGCTGAGTTGATTTGAGAGATTTGGGCGGCTCTTAACAACGAGGTCTTGAAAGCCGATGAGGGTGAAATGAGGTGGAAATGGAGCAGCACCGGAATACAAGGGCCAATGGCGGGGTAAACGGGAGATCCCCGGAAAATCCGTCGACCAGCGGCATCCTCCGGCAACTGCAGTGCTGCTTGCAGCTTTAACTGGCAGCGCTTTGCCGCTGAACGCGCTCTTTTTCATCGTTAAAAAATTGATTTTAAAAAAATTTATAAAACAAACGCATATTGCAGTGATCGAGATTAGCAGCCGCTGAAACAGCCAGATGCAAGAGGTGGCGGGTTCGAAGTCCTCGCACGCGTGGTCGAAACTACATATTTCCAGAGTCCTTGTTGTGATGCAGTGTGGGGATGGGCGATAATTATCGAAAAATAAAGAAATTGATATTGTAGTTGTGATATATCAATATTTTGTATCGATAAAAATTTTGGCAGATAAACCGATTATCTATATTTTAAGCACGAAAATGTCAACCGATATTCGATATTGGAAAATAAAAATACTGCATGGAAATGTATTTGTGTCAGCCATCAACGTCACCAGGAAAACAATTATGATCATTTGGTTATTATATATGTAGGACCAAATGTTTTAGTTTCAACGGTATCGTGTGCATTATTGTGACCGTAAGTTAGGGCGACTAGAGCTGTGTAATTACCTACTCTCTAAAATTGTGTATGATTATACTTACATTGTGGGCCATGGTTAAGGTTTATTCTACTACAGGTTAGGAAATAAATGTTAACAGTTTGGCAAAGTGAAAAAATTCGCCATAAGGTGCGCTGAAAGCGCTAAGGGATACAGTTTAAATGGCGTGATTTCTGAGTACTATATAGGTTTATTGTTTGAAATGTTGATTCCTGATTGGCTAAAGCGTGATTTATAAATATAGGCGAACTGATTTAAATAGCCAATTACAAATTGGCGGTAAATGGTTGAATTCCATTTATTTTCTTGTGAAATACGTAGTGGTGATAAACTATTTTGTGTTATACAACTTAAGGTAAATAATTTGCTAGAATGTGAGGATCGTTTATGTCATTTTTATGCTACCAAAATAAAAATTTTTGAGACAGTTTTAAAGTGCTGCCTTAACCACAGCAAGGAATTTTGGTAAAATTNGTTTTAAAGTGCTGCCTTAACCACAGCAAGGAATTTTGGTAAAATTTTCAAACAAAAAACTGTTTGTGTATCAAAACATTTTTAATAATCTCTACATTAGTGGTATCAGACATTGTTTATGTTTGTTAAAATATTTTGTAAAACAGTAATTTATGGTCCTATTAGTGATAGCCTATATAATTGTTAACATTCTCTAACTTTGNTAAAATATTTTGTAAAACAGTAATTTATGGTCCTATTAGTGATAGCCTATATAATTGTTAACATTCTCTAACTTTGAAATGCAATTCTAATAAACGAATGTATTTTAATTTTTAAGTAAGTCTAGTTAAGGTTATCAAAATGTGTGTTGTTTTTTAAATAAAGAATGACCACCTACTTACTGTCTAAATAAAAGCAAAAAATATCCTGGCGAAGTTTCCAAACAACAAACTTGAAACACTTGTTTGTACTACAGTAAAGATGGGTTTGCATAAAAAAAAATTAAGGATTATGTAGTAACCAGTCACAGTTCTCGCTAACGGGACCACTCTTATGAATGTATTATTATTCATGAGTTGTTTTTGTAATGATTTATAAATGCCGAATTATTGTATAGGCTACAATTGAAGCAATAAATATTTTTATGAAAGTAACAAACTACAAACAGTTAATTATAATAAAACATATAATTTAATCGCCATTTTAGAGGGTGTATGTAGTATTGTTTTAAGTATTAAATGTTCTTAGTAAATTTTTATGGTTTAATTTGTAAACTTTTGCTGAAAAGGATCTAATTTAAAAATGTGTTTTAATTTACAACCTGTTCGGGGTGCATGATATGTACATAATGTTACGATGGCTGACATGTAAGTATTAATATGTCGTTAGTATTCCTAAACGCATATGCAATGAAAATTACATCTTTGACANAAGTTCGTGTAGCATAATCTGAAATTATAACGTGCATACATTAACATAAACACACATAAGAATTAAAGAATTAGTTGTTCATATTGAGGCTACGCAAATGATAAAATTAACACACAAACTGCCTGTATGTTTTACTCCACTGAGAACGCTATAACTGAAAAGGATGGGAAAGTCAATGCTTTACACCGTAGCCACAGTCATCCTGTACCCCGACTGGGCCATCTACAAGAGGCAATCGAGCTCTATCTGTACATCTAGCATCCATATATGGTGTGAACAGAAGCTCAATAACAATAGGATGTGTGTTTTTTCATAATCCAAGAGGGGCGAAAAGAGAAGAGCAATTATCATCTTATGCATTCTGGCTACCATTCCCACACCTTAGTACAAAGGTTTGCACTTCTTCGTGACGACACTCGGACGATACAAATGTACTGGAAGAATTACCAATTTGTNCCTTAGTACAAAGGTTTGCACTTCTTCGTGACGACACTCGGACGATACAAATGTACTGGAAGAATTACCAATTTGAATAGCTACGTTATAGAAAAAAAAGGGGGGAAGCCCACCTAGCCCACCCGTTTACAATTAATTTGGCGCTGAACATTAAAAGCTAAACCTTACCGTAAACAAACCGGCATGATTACAACTGTCGTTAACAAATACGAAAACAAAGCGACGGTAAAATTTTAATGAAGGATTTTTAAAGGTTATGTTAGTGGTTTATGAAAATGCTTACTCAATGTTAGTAGCCGTTATTTATTTTTGCAGAAGTAATGAAAAAGAATTCCGCATATTTCATTGTGCAAAATTATTTTTAATTTCTTGTTGCATTATTTCCAACTTCGTTTCGTATAACTGAGCAGAAAAAATAGATGACGATGAGTATTTGTATCGATGAATGTGGAGATAAAATGTTTATTTCTGCTTGACTGTGGCGTTTTGAATTCTGATTTGCCAGCGTTAAACGTTCAACGCAAAGTCTTGGAAGTTATCCAGAGCCGTTGATCCAGTGCGTATTCTAGCTTAATGTAATGCCTGTCAACCGGTCAAGTCGTAGACAGGTCTTGTACGATACATAGTTACGAACAGAAAGGCTACNCTTAATGTAATGCCTGTCAACCGGTCAAGTCATAGGCAGGTCTTGTACGATACATAGTTACGAACAGAAAGGCTACAGTTATGTGTTATAGCTAATTGTAATGTGTTATTGTAATGCCGGTCAAGTCGTAGATGGGTCAGTTAGTTACGAAGTTACGAAGCCTAAGACTTGAGGACCTACATAGAGCAGGCTCGGAACCACTACAAAACTTGGTGTGCTGATAAATGGAGTCACGCCAGGGCAGTTTGCGAATAAATTACGGGGTGGGAGGCGGAGGTGTGCCAGAGATTTTCCCCGCACATAATTTTTTTTTCCCCTGGCTCATATAAGAAAAGTTATTTCCATGCCAGGGAAAATTATTTCCCTCCCTGAAGAGGTATAATTGCTTGACGACTGATAAAGAATCGTTCCCACGTACGTATTATAACAACGAAGCTTGAATCCTACTTCAGATGGAAAGTACTAGCTGGAAAACACATGAGGTCACAGACGACTAAGTTATACTGAGTGTCAAAATTTCGTGCACTGTACTTTAGTGTACTGTACTTAATTTCACACCAGGCACAGACTGGAGACATATATAGTCCATTCGCGGTTACTTCAAATAACTATGAAGCCCTGCTAAAGTTCTACTTCCAGGATATTCTTCCGCCTTATGTGAACAAAGCTTAACCGTGTATGNTAACTATGAAGCCCTGCTAAAGTTCTACTTCCAGGATATTCTTCCGCCTTATGTGAACAAAGCTTAACCGTGTATGAAAAATTACACCACTGGGACAGCGTAACGCATCTACCTGCGCACTCATTTAAATAACATTTTGCATAAGAACTATTTGTTACTAGGCATTGCCAAAACACCTAGTTTCTCTCTAGTTTTATTCTTATTAATTATAAACAAAATAATATAATTTATAAATAAAAAATATGTAAAATTTTAATTTAACCAAAAATAAATTACTTTTAAGTTAACAGATTTATAAAACGCGCGTGAGATGGCACGGCATATGTAGGAGAGAACCAACACTTTATATATGGGGTTATTTTTTTAAGGTTCGGTTCAAAAAGTGTGAAGAAACAGCGAATAGACTATAACACTGCAGTTTGTGAATAACCTATAAGCTAGTCAATATTTCTGTCATCAGACGTCAGCCACTTTGCTGGAAAATGCGAATATTCAAAGTTCTCGAGTTCAATAAAAAAAAAAGTTTCCCCTCCTCAGCAAAAAAGATCAATTCGCAACAGGGTTGAGATGATTTAAATCACCTGATTTTAATCAGTGATTTAAATCGCAATTAAAATCAAGTGATTTTTAGAAAAAATCGTTGATTTAAATCAATACCTTTTTTAATGCAACAAAATCGACCAAAAAGTGTCAAGGGACTTTCCCGACATAAACTAAGGCGCACACATACGCGCAATGCTATGTTTATCTACACAGTTCGGGTATTCCCCGAAATGTAAACTCACGACTTAATGTGTTTTCACCCGGTCATTCGTGATTGATTAGTGAAAGCGTAAATACAACAAAATGGTTGGAAGAAAAAAAGATGCTGTATGGGTTTATTTTGATGAAAAAAAGTCTGCTTGCGGAAAGTTTAACAAAGCGGTGTGTAAAAGTTGTAATAAAGAGTTAATGGGTTTAGTTGCGAGAGTGAAAAAACATTTAGAAACATGTGTGGCAGAAAAGGATCGCGATCAGAACATCGACTCAGACGACGTCGGCGCCAGTGCCGCCGCGAGCGCGGGTAACTTACTATCTTTTTTTATTAACAGTACTATGATTTTTGTTTGTCATACATTTTTATAACTTATGTAGTTATGTGGTGTGATTTATTTTATATCTTACAATATCCGGCATGATATCACGCCGCTTTCTTTGGCGGTAACGGATACCGCACGTTCGTATGAGATCAGGCCTTGTTGTTGGTTGAAAACTTACCAGGACATTTATTTACAAGACATATTATTATAGAGATGTTTTTTTATGTCTGTTTTAGGAGTAAACGAAAATGCTTGTGCCTCGGTGTCGTCTGCATCTGCTAGTTCCTTACCTAAAGCAAATAGAGAACTGGTTTAGGCCGAAAAAAACTAGATGACTACGTTGTAAAAACAGATGCCACGCAGAAACATCTTTTGGATTTGCAAGTAGCGAAGTATTTTTATGCAACTAATACCTCATTTCTGCACGCGGAGCACGAAGAGTTCAAGAAATTGATGAGTATGTTACGGCCAGGTTACGTTCCTCCAAATCGATTTGATATTGGTGGCAAGCTGCTCGATGAAATTTTCAAGGACGAACAAAACAAAAGTAGATCAGATTTAGAGAATAAAACTGTAACCTTGTCAATTGATGGGTGGTCTAACATACGAAACGACCCTATCATTTGCACGTGTGTCTCAACGAATGATGGNTATCATTTGCACGTGTGTCTCAAAAAATTATGGTAAAACTGTCCTGGTTGATACCATTGATACGGCAGACCACAGTAACACTGCCGACTACTTAGAAACTGTGGCAAATGAAAGTATACAAAAAGCAGAAAAACTTTTTAACTGTAAAGTTAGAAGTGTTGTATCGGATAATGCAGCTAACATGGCAAAAATGCGTAAGCAGCTCCAAACAAACACTGCTGATGATAATGGCGCGGAAGTTAATGTACCTATAGTTACCTACGGATGTTCTGCGCGTATTCTTAACCTATTGGCTAAGGATTTAGAAATTCCAGATGTTACAACACATGTTCTGAAAGTTATCAAGTACTTCAGAAACAGTCATTTCGCGCATGCTAAATATTCACTCACCAAGGCGAATAGTTTAGTAATGCCACAAGAAGTAAGATGGAACACAATGTGTGATTCACTAAAGAGCTATGTTAAAAACTGGCCGATTTTGATGCAAATAGCAGATGAAAATAAAGAGGAAATTAGCTTTGACATTAGAAACCTCATACAAAATATGAGAATGGAAAGAAATGCAGAAGGTCTAATTGCACGACTAGAGCCAATATCCAAAGCTCTGGAGAAGATTCAGAGCGATAAGTGTACCATTTCAGATAGCGTACTTATCTGGAAGGAATTAATTGACCAACTAGAGGAGGAACTACATATGATTCAAATGAAGATTGTCATGAAACGTTATCGCCAAGCGATGACACCGGCTCACTATCTAGCTTACATGGTGAATCCAAAACTGCCCCAAGAAAAGTTGTCAAGCGACGAAAGTGATGCAGCCTTACAGTTTTTGCGAGAAAGCTATGGAGAGACAGGAACCAGTTTGATGAATAGCATTATTCGTTAGAATGCAAAAGTTGAGCCTTTCACTGGAGTATTAGTTGATTTATCAAGTCATACAGAAAACCGTCCCTACTGATTGGTGGTTAGCAATCCACAACATGAAAAAATGTACAACTGAAGCAGAATTACAGATAGTAAAGCAACTACTAAGTGCTGTTGCATCTTCCGCTGGGGTGGAAATAATATTTCCAACGTTTAATTTGGTGCATACCAAAATAAGAAATAGGTTAGGCACCGAGAAGGCAGCCAAATTAGTTTTCCTTTTAAAGAACCTGAATGGGAAAAAATAATTATGTAACCAGCCAAACGGATTTTGTCTATTTTAAGTCGTTGATTTTCTTGATTTATCATTGTTGATTTTTTATTTGAATGTGATTAATATTGATGATTTTAAAAGAACTGCAATGTTGATTCTTTTTTATTTTATAAATTAAAATATAATTAAAATAACAAAGATATGTTTTTTTAAATAATAACTGACTTTCAAATGAAAAAAGATGGGAATATGTAAATAAATCAAAAATATCTGATTTAAATAAAATAAATCCGATTGAAATCAAATAAATTCGATTATTTTGATTTTTTTTTATTGTGGTTTTTATTAGTTTTTATGGTTTTTGCAGGTATTGGACAGGAACTGTCGTCGGTTCCTGCATCATCGTCACTTGCGAGTGTTATTGCGTTCTCAGGACAAGTTCGCAATCTCCACACGCAATAAAAGATAGCAAAAAAAAAAGACAGCAGATGCAGCTATCACTGTTATGATATAACACTCATAATATAAATATTTGTCAGTAGCGTAAGCATAACGGTTGATCAAAACCCGACCTTGAACCACCCGACCTTGAACCACCCGACCTTGAACCACCCGACCTTGAACCACCCGACCTTGAACCACGGATTACGGCGTAACACTGAGATTCATTCAAAAACCTTACGCTTCGTCGATCTGGGTTCGACTTATTACGCTGATAAATCAAAGGCTGATACTTTCTTTTTTATTTTCTGCCCGACACCCCTCCGAGCAGTGTTGTCAACACTTAGAAAAAGTGAGTGAATGAAGAGATTTGGGCGGCTCTTAACAGGTCAAGACGACGAGGGCGAAGCGAGGTGATGATAGAGCAGCGCCGGAATGCAAGGGCGGGGGAAACGGGATATCCCCGAGAAAACCCGCCGACCAGCGGCATTGTCCGGCAAACCCTTAGAAAGTTCTGCTAGGCCTCAAGTAAAAATCCACCAGAATTCAATATTAATTAACTTATTTATTTTGCATCTGGTGATTGTTCCGTATTGCGTACTCTTATGGTAAAACCATAGGAAACCTGCGAGTGCACTATCGAGTATCCACNGGATACCGCACGTTCGTATGAGATCAGGCCTTGTTGTTGGTAGAAAACTTACCAGGACATTTATTTACAAGACATTTTGTTATAGACACGTTTTTTTTTTATGTCTGTTTTAGGAGTAAACGAAAATGCTTGTGCCTCGGTGTCTTCTGCATCTGCTAGTTCCTTACCTAAAGCAAATAGAGAACTGGTTTAGGCCGAAAAAAACTAGATGACTACGTTGTAAAAACAGATGCCACGCAGAAACATCTTTTGGATTTGCAAGTAGCGAAGTATTTTTATGCAACTAATACCTCATTTCTGCACGCGGAGCACGAAGAGTTCAAGAAATTGATGAGTATGTTACGGCCAGGTTACGTTCCTCCAAATCTATTTGATATTGGTGGCAAGCTGCTCTATGAAATCTTCAAGGACGAACAAAACAAAAGTAGATCAGATTTAGAGTATAAAACTGTAACCTTGTCAATTGATGGGTGGTCTAACATACGAAACGACCTTATCATTTGCATGTGTGTCTCAAAAAATTATGGTAAAACTGTCCTGGTTGATAANACTGTCCTGGTTGATACCATTGATACGGCAGACCACAGTCACACTGCCGACTACTTAGAAACTGTGGCAAATGAAAGTATACAAAAAGCAGAAAAACTTTTTAACTGTAAAGTTAGAAGTTTTGTATAGGATAATGCAGCTAACATGGCAAAAATGCGTAAGCAGCTCCAAACAAACACTGCTGATGATAATGGCGCGGAAGTTAATGTACCTATAGTTACCTACGGATGTTCTGCGCGTATTCTTAACCTATTGGCTAAGGATTTAGAAATTCCAGATGTTACAACACATGTTCTGAAAGTTATCAAGTACTTCAGAAACAGTCATTTCGCGCACGCTAAATATTCACTCACCAAGGCGAATAGTTTAGTAATTCCACAAGAAGTAAGATGGAACACAAATTGTGATTCACTAAAGAGCTATGTTAAAAACTGGCCGATTTTGATGCAAATAGCAGATGAAAATAAAGAGGAAATTAGCTTTGACATTAGAAACCTCATACAAAATATGAGAATGGAAAGAAATGCAGAAGGTCTAATTGCACGACTAGAGCCAATATCCAAAGCTCTGGAGAAGATTCAGAGCGATAAGTGTACCATTTCAGATAGCGTACTTATCTGGAAGGAATTAATTGACCAACTAGAGGAGGAACTACATATGATTCAAATGAAGATTGTCATGAAACGTTATCGCCAAGCGATGACACCGGCTCACTATCTAGCTTACTTACATGGTGAATCCAAAACTGCCCCAAGAAAAGTTGTCAAGCGACGAAAGTGATGCAGCCTTACAGTTTTTGCGAGAAAGCTATGGAGAGACGGGAACCAGTTTGATGAATAGCATTATTCGTTAGAATGTAAAAGTTGAGCCTTTCACTGGAGTATTAGTACGGCGTAACACTGAGATTCATTCAAAAACCTTACGCTTCGTCGATCTGGGTTCGACTTATTACGCTGATAAATCAAAGGCTGATACTTTCTTTTTTATTTTCTGCCCGACACTCCTCCGAGCAGTGTTGTCAACACTTAGAAAAAGTGAGTGAATGAAGAGATTTGGGTGGCTCTTAACAGGTCAAGACGACGAGGGCGAAGCGAGGTGATGATAGAGCAGCGCCGGAATGCAAGGGCGGGGGAAACGGGATATCCCCGAGAAAACCCGCCGACCAGCGGCATTGTCCGGCAAACCCTTAGAAAGTTCTGCTAGGCCACAAGTAAAAATCCACCAGAATTCAATATTAATTAACTTCTTTATTTNTGGATACGTTATACGAAATAATCACCTTGCATCTTGTTGACCACTTTGCTACGCTTTAAATTTGATTTTAATTAATTGCTTAACATATTTACCATTTAACATATTTACCATTTCATGATATACAGATTGTAATTAGATATTTGGACACTGCAGAGAGAGTATATTTTGTGCTTCCAGAAAACCATACATTAAAAAAAAAAAAGCACTAGATTATTCAATGCTGCTAGGTAACAATTTGGCAGTGGCCCACCATGTAGAAATTAAAATCCACAATTTCTAGTACAAAAAAATCCACTACTGGCAATACTGCGACCGAGACATAGAAACAAAGAGGCATGAAAACAAAGAGAGCGAAAGCGCGCGCCTGTTTGAGTTTTCACGAGCGTTCGCGGGGAGCTGAAATCTCATGGCGGCGTAGACGCTGGGACTGGAGCAATGACAGAGCCGGCGGCCAGCGAGCGATCTTTCAGTCGTGATTGTAGAGTGTCGGGCGGAGCGCGTGCGCACACGAGCGAAGCTTGTCCGAGGCGCGGGATGGCCTCCACCTCCAGGAGTAACGTCGCCTCTAGCGGAGTGCCAGCGGGCGCCTACGCTCACGTCGTCAGCTCCTATCCCCCCGTGCTCGACGATGACGGTAAGCAAGCTCTGGTCTTTACAGTTGTTTCACCGTTAATGCCGATGGACACGGAAAAGTTTATTTTGTACCATAGACCTACTGTCCATAGGGCCTGAGAATATTGGCCAATTTCGTGTACGCATTTCTAAACGTATCTACGCAGAGCACACAACATGACCCACCATGCAGCGTGCATTTTACGTATCGTATTACTGTTCGTTGTTTTCACATTAGCTGTCGATTTATACCTATAATAAACTAATAAACTAATCCGGACACTATAACTAAAAGGGTTAACATGACACTGTATTATGACATAAGTAATATTTGTCTTTTCTTACAGAAAATTAGTGACTATATTTTAGTTTTCTACTTGTAGTCATTTCATGTTTGAATCGCTTCCANTGTCTTTTCTTACAGAAAATTAGTGACTATATTTTAGTTTTCTACTTGTAGTCATTTCATGTTTGAATCGCTTCCAATTTTGTCATTCAGTTTGTATTTAGATGTGGAAAAAATATTTTCAATCCTTTAGTTTGTATTTAGATACAGAAACATTATTTTCGTAAACTAACGTGTAGTTTTATTGATATTCGAGTAAAAAAAAACATGAAAATGAATTAGAACGTTTATTATGCAAAAACGCTTTTGCGGCCCAAAATACATTTTGCTAGGGGGCAACAACTAAAAACGTTTCGCCAGCGCGTTGTGGTGTCTACCATAGACCACGTATAGAAATTAATTAATGGCTGTGTCCAAATTCAATATNTGTCTTTTCTTACAGAAAATTAGTGACTATATTTTAGTTTTCTACTTGTAGTCATTTCATGTTTGAATCGCTTCCTATTTTGTCATTCAGTTTGTATTTAGATGTGGAAAAAATATTTTCAATCTTTTAGTTTGTATTTAGATACAGAAACATTATTTTCGTAAACTAACGTGTAGTTTTATTGATATTCGAGTAAAAAAAAACATGAAAATGAATTAGAACGTTTATTATGCAAAAACGCTTTTGGGGCCCAAAATACATTTTGCTAGGGGGCAACAATTAAAAAAGTTTCGCCAGCGCGTTGTGGTGTCTACCATAGACCACGTATAGAAATTAATTAATGGCTGTGTCCAAATTCAATATNGTTTCGCCAGCGCGTTGTGGTGTCTACCATAGACCACGTATAGAAATTAATTAATGGCTGTGTCCAAATTCAATATGACGTGCCCTTGTCCAATATCCCTTGATCCCTTCGTTTGCAAAGAATAATGACCCCGCGTTCCCTTCCTGGCAAAATTTTCATTTCTGAATTCTGACGCTCTTGTTTGATTTATGTTCTATCGAATTTTAACTCTATGCCAGTTTCATCGGTCTTTCTGAGAGTGGGAAGTGTTTTCCACGGTCATGCAAAGTAGTAAACATCGATAAATTTCATACTTGAAACAGTAGAGCATCGAAAACCAACCATCGGTTCGAAAAGAATATGTGTCGTATCCCCTTAGCTGAAATCGACATTGTAATTGAGCATTCGTGCCCTTTCTGTGCATTTTGACTGCGGCAAAGTGACGTCACGACCTTGGCGCACTTATCAAGGGCACGAAGCCATGTTAAGTGACCTTACTTAGCTGGTGAATTTGGATATCGCCAACGATCTTTGTACAATATCTACCCATCGATGATTGAAAATTATAACATAAATATGTGGCTATTATTATTCTTCTTACTTTAACGTGTTAAAACAAACCAATTGCTTTTAATAAAAAATTATTCCATAAAAATATATTTCAAAATATCTACCAAAATTACCTTTAGGATATAGCAATCAGTAGATATTTATGCAGTCACTAGTAGGGAATTTTCTTGACGTGGTAGATTATGATAGAACTAGCTGTGTTCCTACCGGTATGCTGATTCTTGGATTTTCGGACTGATCCAACATTAGCTTCCAGAATATGCTGATTTCGGGAGGTTGTCTTAATAAAACTACTAGTGCATAAAGGTTTGGTAAAGGACGCCTGTCATTTTTGACATAGTCGACCCATGGGGATGGGAGGGGCCAAGAATGTTTTATCTAATAACATAGCCAAATGACATGCGCGTTTTCCCCGTGTTTGAGGCAGGGTCAACGTAGATGTAAACAGGCGGATGCCATTCGGGGTTGGTTGTACGACCTGCGGGACACCCCTGTTATTCCCACTGGCCTGAATAACTACTGACAAGAAGCGGAAGTGGTGAAGCGACAGAATGTAGAGGTGGTGGAAATGGGAGAACCTCGAGAAAACCCAACTGTCATTGATAACATCCCCTAAGTCTCCCACATGCCAAAATGCTGAAACTCGGATCCGCCAGGAGTTGAACCAGGATCGTCGTGGTGGAAGGCCAGCATGCTTGTCTAATTTTATTGGTTTTACATTTTTTTGATATACAGGCCTAACTGAGAACTCTTGGTTACATGTAGAATGTAGAGATTCAGATTCAGGCAATGCAAATTTTGCATTGAAGCCTTACCTGGGATATGAACCCAGAACCCCTTCTACCATAAGCTGCTATGCATCCAGATTCAACGTGGAGGTCGGTACACTGCAACAGAGTCTTCAACTAATCTCAGTATTTCTTAAATAAAAACGTGTTTATTCATGGTTAATCACCAGCACTCTTAAAAAATACTTTAACGTGCGGCATACTTCCCAACCTGCACTATTTTATTTGTGTACGAATATTCCTTCTTCANTCTTAAAAAATACTTTAACGTGCGGCATACTTCCCAACCTGCACTATTTTATTTGTGTACGAATATTCCTTCTTCATTTCTCTTCAGTGTGTTCTTGTGAGAGGCGGGTTCCAATAATCCCTAATGCTTTATCTGGCAAGTGCCGAGTACTTGTTACTTTGTCAGCAAGTGTTCTAGGAATAAGGAAAAAGAGAAGATGTTGACTTTTTCTAGTATGTGCGAATATTCAGCTTGGAAAAAATGTCACATTAGATCCCACCGCCAGAAAAAAATGAACATACACATTCATATTTATTACATTTAATTATTAACAAAATTTGACAACGCAGAATATTTAGCAAAAATAATTTGAAATAAATAATGTTTTGCTATAAATAACATTTATATGTATTAGCCAGCAATATTTGCCTTAAGTAAGGCGTTCTTGTCAATCGCTTACATTTAAAGGAAGTTTTAGGGGCAAAATTACTGTCCCCTCCCCCGAGGTTGAACGAGATCTACGCCCCTGCAAACAAGTAATTAATTTCAGCTTAACGTATTTTAAATTATCGTGTTTAAAACGTATGGTGGAATACAAAAAAAAATTTGTGTCAGGAGAGAATGACAATCCGTACCAGTTTGATGGGTCCGCAAGGGTGTTTACCCACAATGTAGGCCTGGTATCTCTCTCTCTATCTCTCTCTCTCTCTAGAGAGAGAGAGAGAGAGAGCCAGTATACATATCGAGTGCGAGTGTTTTAAAATTGTAAACTAATGCACTATTCTAATTTAGATTTCGTAGCCTTCGTTCGCCGGAAATATGAAAAATAATTCATGTTTCAAGACTACATAAGTAGGGCACTTTTAGGGGTTTTTTTCGGTTTATGTGTCTCTGGTTAATGCAGGCAGAAAAATCAGAGGTCAGCCCTACACACTAAACTAAATTTGAACTTACACCATATATGAAAACACCGCACTCTTTGGTTCAGAATTCAGGACACTTTTGACCCTAGTTTGCAGTCCCAAACTTCTGTGCCACAGAGGAGGGTTTGTACTAGATTCAGCGAGAACGAGCGGAAAATATCCGCGGTGGCATTCATGCACGAATTCAAGGTCGATCGCTTCCCTTACCCCTTAAGCACCTAAAAGAAAGGAAAATAAATCAAACGACACAACCCACATAATTATTTGTCAATCACTCGAAATAATGCAGCACACAGCACTGGTGGAAGTGAAGACAATGTGGAGGAATCTTGACGCCTGCTCATTTTATTTTCAAATTCATTCCGTAGACTCAAGGATGTGGAATAAGTCAAAATGAAACAAGTTTCGCTATAGTGTGTGATACCTGTGCTCCTAATTGTAGTGATCTTACTCGCTGACTGGGATGAGTGTTTTTAGTTGGTTCGCTTTTTACGAATTAATAAATACCGAACTGTTACTACGAATTGGACTGAGTTTTCTGTTCTCAAGCTTAGTATAGGCCATTCACGGTTACTTCACACTTTTCTGAAGCCCTGCTAAAGTTATAATTTTGGTTACCGATTACGTATCCTTCCGCTAAATGTAAACATAAACACTGCCATGTATGTGACTAATACGTTTTAACTGTCAAATGCTTTGTTTACTGTTTGCAGCTGTTCAAATAATTCTGTCATTTTTCAAATGCCATTTCGTACGAATGTTTAAAATTTAGGTCTGTAACCATATTTAGGTCGGCTTTATAACTTTTTGAAAATGTCTGTATCGACAATAGTTCTTACGGTTATTATTTTACATTGTAAACATATTTGTTATACACGTATATAACAAAAAAGGGATAACATTTACTCATGCTCTAGGCTACAGTTTCTTGCGTCACAAGTACATAACTTAATATTAACTGTTAGTTTCGTCATGTTTACCTTCACGTTCTAGCAAAATGTATGTATAAGTTATGTTTTGTGTGTGTATCTTGCAACCGTTGTGTGAGAAAATTAACTAATTTTATGGAAATACTGTCAGTTGCAAATTTTTCAATCAAGGAAACTTACTCGTGGCATCAAAAGCATCAGTGTTAATATACACCCAAATAGTAAGTAAGTTATAATTTCTCGAAACTGTTTGTTAAAAAAATGTGTATTAGCCAACTCATCACGAACTTTATACTAGGCCAACCCTGATTTTTAATTATCTTTGTTACAAAACTATTATGCTCGTCCGACAGTGAGAATAATAAGTATATGTGTCAATGACACGGACTCGTAAAAATAATTTCATCCGAGTTGTACCCACAACGAAAAATATACGGACACAGATTAACAGGACCGGCTTTACGGAACTTTCATTAATACATAGAAATAGATATAATAAAGACATTGGCTTTCGCGCCAAGAAACAACAAAGGAGATTAGAATTTGTTCTGTAAGGCATGCTGTAAAATGGTTTACTTTTGAAAACTGCGCTAATCAATGAGGTCATATTAAGTTTTAGTGAAAATATTTATATTAAACGTGTTCCATTTACTGTACTTACAGTTCANTTGGCTTTCGCGCCAAGAAACAACAAAGGAGATTAGAATTTGTTCTGTAAGGCATGCTGTAAAATGGTTTACTTTAGAAAACTGCGGTAATCAATGAGGTCATATTAAGTTTTAGTGAAAATATTTATATTAAACGTGTTCCATTTACTGTACTTACAGTTCANTAATCAATGAGGTCATATTAAGTTTTAGTGAAAATATTTATATTAAACGTGTTCCATTTACTGTACTTACAGTTCAGTTTGCCACTCAGTGAGACACATGAGAGAGTACATACAGTTGATCTAGCTAACGCGAGTGGAAAGAGAGACCGCGGAGGTGTAGTGGTCAGATTACTTATCGCGTCTCACCACGGCGAACGGGGTTGATTAATGTGGGTTAATTCCTGAGTTTTTCATGTGGGAAAAGTGGCGGACGTTGCTGCTGCCCGTTTTGTTTTTTTCTCTGGGTGATTCATATCTCCCAGCACTGCATTTTGTCGCCGCTCCATATTCAACTCACTCCACCCTCATCAGCGCTGCCGACCTCCCGTGCCGCAGTCGGTTGGTGCGCCGCCGGTCAGGGGTGCGGGAAGTTCTGATTCGAATCCTAGGTAAGGCATAGGTGTTAGTTTAAGTTAGGTGATAAGTTAGTTTGTAAACTGTCCACCGATAAGCTTTCAGACATAACACCAGAGGAAGTTAATAAGCGCTTTCCAATTAATCTCATCAGCACTGAAGACCGCAGCCGTTGAGCGCCACCCGTATCTTTCACTATCACAATGAGTTGAAAAATATCTAGAGGAAATATCTGACTAATACGTCATTACTCAGGCANCCCGTATCTTTCACTATCACAATGAGTTGAAAAATATCTAGAGGAAATATCTGACTAATACGTCATTACTCAGGCAGACTCATGGGGTACCAGGACGGAAACGGCGATGTAATATTTGTAGGGTGATCGATTCGGACGCTATAACTAAGTGGTCTTAGCGACTAATAACACGATTGAGATAAATGCAGTCTTCTTNAGGGTGATCGATTCGGACGCTATAACTAAGTGGTCTTAGCGACTAATAACACGATTGAGATAAATGCAGTCTTCTTCAAACAGGTATACGACTACGCAGAGAGCATCGCAGGTGGCGGCCCGCTGCGACTGGCGGTCATTTCGGACGTCGGTGAAAAATTCCGCTCAATAAGTCTTGCGACTCCGATGAGCCAGACGCTGATTGTGCTGCCAAACAAAAATATATCGTCTAGATCTGTCAATTTAAGCCATAAAAGACAAGTATCGATTTCGTTACTCTCATTTTATTCCCATATAGTAAATAAAATATGCGCTAATACAAACTTATTCACGTATATCTCTCGGCCGTGTTCCCGAAACAGCAACACGCCAATATATTTTCTTCGAGAAAAATAACTCCCCCCCCCCCCCCCCCCCCCCCTTTNCGTTTTCGTGCATTGTAGGTTTTAGCATCATACATAAATATCACTATGACAGCCACTTGTGTCAATTAGGGCGAGAGGAAGGGGATGGTCCCCCCTCCACTTTTAGCCAGTAGAGGCGTCGCCCCTCCCCCGGGTGGTCGACCATTAGTTCAGTTTGTAATAAGTGTAATTTATGGTAGCCTCTTGCCTCATTACTTTCCAAATATAATGGTTCTTTNTGGTAGCCTCTTGCCTCATTACTTTCCAAATATAATGGTTCTTTAATGTTATAATTGATTTGGTTTTGTAAAAATTTAATATGTATTTGATTCAAAATGTCTGGTTTTTTAGGATGCTTTTATAATTCGCATTGACTTTTCAAGCAGAAATTCAGTACTGTTTTCTCTTAAATATTTGTAACTCGTGTTGTTTAAAACCTTGGTATATAAATTAAAATAAGTGTTATATTCGTGCATAACTTCTCGTACAAATATACTAAACATTGATACATGTAATATTAATATATTAAAATATTAAAATGAACGTAGGCGTGGTTACAAAAACTTTGAGCACCCTCCTCTCCCCACCCCCCTTTTTTTCACTTCCTTCTACTCCACTTACGGGAAGCTAAAATTGGATGTATAAAGACAGNTCCTCTCCCCACCCCCCTTTTTTTCACTTCCTTCTACTCCACTTACGGGAAGCTAAAATTGGATGTATAAAGACAGTTAATGTATGGCTTATTTTTATTTAGCACCCAGGTATATTTATTACGAGTAAAAAATACAGATATTAAATTTTGTCATAGCTCACTCAAATATCGCTATAGTTATAATTTGATGCATCTCGGGTATTAATCTAAGGGGGGGAAACATGTTCTTTTTGTCATCCATGTCGTCTGCGATGGTAGCGGTTGCACAACTAACGCCTTTCTGGCGTCGAATCTCGCACCTGTCACTCTTGTACATTATTCGATTTCTAACTACCGAAGCTATTAACTAGCGGGTCTTTGCAACTGAAAATGTGTCCTGGGGCGCGATTATCACTCACTTTTCTGCTTATAGGGAGCCGCTTTACATCTTGGAGACGTAATNGAAAATGTGTCCTGGGGCGCGATTATCACTCACTTTTCTGCTTATAGGGAGCCGCTTTACATCTTGGAGACGTAATAAGCAGGGTGAAATTTACCAAGGCACGAAGTGTAGCGGTCAGGTACCTATCAGAATATCGTAAACTCCACATTAATTNAGCAGGGTGAAATTTACCAAGGCACGAAGTGTAGCGGTCAGGTACCTATCAGAATATCGTAAACTCCACATTAATTATTAACCTTCGCATGCGCATTGTATAATAACCAAAACTTGTGTTTCTTAATTTCCTACTCTTAACGTGATCATAAACAAAATTTGTTTATAGAAGTCCACAACTCAATAAACTAAATTTGTTGAAATTTAAAATTATGCGGTGGTACAAATTTGCTAATTAAAAAATGTTAATAGCACAGTGCTGTCAACATAGATTAAAACGGAGACAGTCGTCTCACTTATCGCCCATTTGTTGAACTATTAACACTGATTTACGCTCGGAAATTTATTTGTACACCCGAATAACCTCTATTATATGGCATATGAGGAACTAGCAAATATTTGTGAAATAATCTTCAGACATGCGAAAGGAAGCAACTCTTCTGCTGTATGGCGCCCCAGAGAATCCAGTACAGTGCTTCACGACTGTGTGGAAATTCCAAGAAGCGATAAGCTGAGTGACAGGTCATTATCCCCGGGGCTCCTGGCTAGTCCCCCTTGTCTACCGCTTTCCCCTCCCAAGGAGGCACATAATGGTTCGAGTACAGCTGGTTGCCTACGTACAGGCGTTACACTTAATGTAGCTGGCATAAGCAATGCCATCTCTTGAGGCAGAATTACACCAAGTTTCCCTTCCATACAACCTTAAGGCCGACTGTTGCTCACTAACCACTTGACTCATCCTATGCCCACAAGACGCTTAACTGGATTGCATACAGCCTTTAAGCTACTCAGTATTTTTACGGCACACTGCCAAAGATTAAAGTATAATGCGTGTCTAAAGATAACACTGAGGTTTATGAATTGAATATTTAGCAGCTAAAACTAATACTGAAAATACAAGTTGTACTCATTTNTTAAGAGTTAAAATGAAAACTTGAAACTTGTTTTTGGGCACGAACATTTTCTTAAATGATTTACGTGTTGAGACACCACAACAAAATATTAAATCGTTTTTTTAATCACTTGTTTTCTACCAAAACTCCGCAGCGCTCTTCATGCACCAATCAAATTGAGTCTTTAATATAGTCTATTCGCGGTTTCTTCGCACTTTTTGAACCAAACCTCTGAAAAATCACATTATATGTGACGTGTTTGGTTATTTCCTAAATATGCAATGTATCACAAGCGTTTTATATGTCTATTAATGCAAAAGTACCTTATTTTTTAATCAATTGAAAACTTGGTTTCATTTCATCTATAAACTATAATACACATATTTTATAATTAATAGGAATAAAAACAGTGAGAAAACAGGTGTTTAAATAATGCCTAATAACAAATAGTTCTTATGCAAAATATTATTACACTGAGTGCGCATGAATGCGGTGCGCAGACCCTTTGGTGTAATATTCCTGACTTGGTCAAGCTTAGTTCGCATAGGGCGGAAGAATATCCTGGAAGTACAATTTTAGCATGGTTTCAGAAAAGTTGGAAGTAACCGTGAAAGGACTATGGTCCTGGCATTATTTTCTGTACATCCGTTGTTTGCGCATTTTTGCGTATCTCAGCAAATAAATGTCTTAGGAATAAAACTTTTCCAGAAAAGATAAAAAAAAAAACAATTATCTAAACTTGTAAATTTTTGTTTTTGTAATATTAAGTTTATTCTAACAAAAAAAATCGTGAAAATAGTAAAAAAAATTGCATTTTTTAGAGCTTTCCTGCTTAATTTTCCTAACAGGAAGGATAGAAATAAAACTCTACAGTCGTATAATATATGACCTTTCATCGTGTGTAATAAAATTACACTGTTACAGATCTTATTTGGACAGGAAAGCGCAAGAGCGGAAGCACTGCGCGCAGGTTCAGCGCCTTGCTGTAAGGGCGACGGGGCGCTGGTCGCGCGTGTTATTGTCACCCGTATCGCTGTGCCTCGAAAGCAAAAAAATAAGAATCTCGGGGCCATGTGCTCTTAAGGGTTCATCTCTTTTCTGAAACCTCTCATATGGGTGTTTCCTGGGTACGCGACTGCTTGGCCCCGGGCTAGAGGAGGAAGGAAGGGGGGGGGAGAGAGAGAGAGAGAGAGAGAGAGATAGATAGATAAAGATCTCCTACATATTAAATTTTGTATGGGGCTTAAGTGAAGAGAGTAAGTCATGAAACGTACCGTGTTTTCCTTGTTCGCCGGGTGAGCAGATTGGCTTCTTGGAAAACCCCACGCCGCTGGGTCACTGTCACTGTGTAAAAATACATCTCGTGATCCTCCAGTTGCCAGAACAGCGAGCTGACATTTCCTCATGCGTCCAACAGTCAAGCAGCACGTAACTATGTCTACAACCACGACACTCCCTTCACTTGTACTGGCTTGCCGGGCTGCTGCTGATCATTGATGGGGAGGAGGAAGAGGAAAGCATGCGTTTAGAACTGTAGGCATTAAAATAGATTCCGTACTACAGAATGCATCGTAATCAGAAGCTCTTTTTCTTTGTTTTCTTCGGCAGTTTCCAGAAACGAGGTTGCTGAGGATTTACTTTCGGACCATTGGCTTTCGGGTTCGAGGTTCGAATCCTGAGTATGCTATTAATTTGCGTTGTTTTTTAAACTGCAAGTTTGAGTTGCTTTAGCGTGCATTTATTGCCCTACCAGCATAAAATCAGGGTAATTAACAAACCTAATTAAAGAAAATATTTTTTGAAAAGTCGTTTTCGCTGCGCTGTGGGTATACAGTAGAACGTTTTAAAGTTTAGGCCCATATAACAGTTAAAAGAGAAATCTACACATACAATATTGGGCGACAACTCTCCCCACCTCGAGACAAATCCATGGGAAGGATTACCTTACCCTCACTCTTTAAACGAGTTAGGTGACGCAGTGATAACACACTGGACTAGGCATTTTGAACACCCTTGGTTCGAGTCCCGGGTCTGTCATTTTTTGTTCAAAATCGCTCCCGGTGAATAGCGGTGTAATTCCTTAGGCCATTGCCGTTTCCTTTGTCGCTCCTGATTGATCTGCGTGCCAGCTCCATGTTCAAAGACGACCCTGTCGACGGGGTTTAATCTGGGTTTATAATTTAATAATTGTGAGTTAAGAATTATGCAGTAATCGTAGTTCTCGCGTATGGAACTGCGTCTTATGGATTTGCGATTCACTAGTCGCCTGATAATTATAAAGGCCAACAAGTGAAAACTTGCGACAAGCCTGTCCTGTCTAGTTATGTTCCAAACATAACCTCATATAACACAACCATACGGCAGATTATTCTGCAAAGCAGACATTTTTGGCAGAGAAGCTTATTATTATAGACTTTATTCACAAATATTAAAATGTGTAAACACATACCTTTTACATTTTTTTGATGCCTACAATACTCTAAAAAACAGTTTCCCGCCAACAACATCGGATGCTCTGTTCTGATTGGTCACCGCCACACAACTTTTACGTTACGATTTCTTATAACGTTTAAGTAAATCCCAACCACGCACATGACATGCTCATTTCTATTGTGAACCAACACGCAAAATAATACTCTCAGGGTTATTCTAAACACGTCATAATTCTAAAGTTAACGCTTATTTTTTCAATCGTAAACCCAGGGTGTCTGAGCCCAAAAAATTAATAATTTTATACGTGTACCAAACATTGTTCAACTCGTATGCGTTGTATGTGATGACATTTCCCTAGAATAAAAAACTGTTACGCTTTATATTTTAAAATAATTTTATGTCAAATACAACATTTTTTCTGTTTTGTTGCACCCGTAATAACAAATACTAATTAAGTAGTACACATGAAAAAATTCACAAAGTAAACTAATCCCATTGGCTACCGCACGACACATATCATCACCAAATAACAAGCCATATATGTATCTAAAAAATGTTAAATATAAAGAAATGTTTCCATATTTTAAACATTTTCTTAAATATGTATGAACTGTTATTTGGTGATTACATAACACATATATGTCAAGCAGTCGCCCACGGCATTAGTTTATGTTGTAAATTTTTTCATCTTTACAACTTAGTCTACGGCCACACTTGCGTTTTTAAATGCCAGTCAAGAGCGGGAAAATACGCTGGAAAAATGAAACTTGTTAACTGGAATGTAACTGACCACACTCCCATGATATCACGCTTGTGAATGCGTTCCCTTGAGCGCTCTCAAGGTCACCCGCCGATGGATTGCACCCAGGCCAGGGATGGAAACTGTACTATAATTGTAGTATTTATATTATAATTTACAGCTTCGTACAATATTTCATTATAAGAAATAATAGAAACACCTAATATGTAGACTACTAAAGTAGCATTTCTAATATCATCTTTAGTTATATCTTTACTTATAAGTTGTATAATATTTTGAAAACATTATGAGTGTTTATGTGTCCTTTATGGATCATTATGGGGTGTTCTATAAGTCATTATGGGATCTTCTATCGGTCATAATGACCCCTGATAGTGGTGTGTGTGGTGCTGATTGTGATGCTGATTGTGGTGTGAGTGGGGTCAGTCTTTTTAAGGGTTGGTCTGGCAGGCATCAGTTGTCAGATTTAAGTGTGACTTAAAGCTGAGCAAATAACTTGTCTGGAAGAAACGGTTGATGATACAACTGCATGGTAATGTGATTAAGTCAAGGAACTAGATAAATGTCTTGTTGAATGAAGGCATCAAAATGCTTAAATCTCACTGATGAAATGTGTTAATAATTATATATACACATATATATGATTGCTGTATATATATATATATATATATATATATATATATATATATATACACACACACACACACACACACACACACAGCAATAGCTACACCAAGTAGATACACATATTGCCACTGTGGAAAGAACTTCGGGTTTTTTCATGAAAATGATGCAAGCCAATTATTGTACGAAGTCTGCTGTAGAACTTACTTCTATGGATGTACCTTCTCCCACTGCTGAAAAATTACATGTTAAACTGTGTTCCTACTGTGGAAAGATCTTCAGCAAAAGCTGCAACGCTTGGCGACTAGAGAGAACTGCCTGTATGAAGAGTAATTTTTGCGCAATGAATCTTTGTGACAATGGGCACATGCAGTTTATGCAAAGTGATATATTGAAGAACCACATCAAGAACTGCAAGGATTGGTTTTTTGAGAGCCAGCAAGTGATGTCTTCAATACCCCCTTCTGCATCGATGGTTACTGATTCCACAGACGATTATGATGGTACAGTCAATGCTAATGACAGAATGAAATAGACCTACGGGGTTTGGTAGTGTGCAAGACGTTCGCATGAAATCGACAAGCTTCAGAATAAACAGTTGTCGTATCTAAATACTGATGATGACTGCGACCCCTGCAAAGAAAAGTAAACTTGATATTGAGGATGAAACAGGAGGTGGAGACTATCATGAAGACAGCCATGATGATAATGACTATGAAGACAGCGTTGATGAAGTAACTGATGAGAAGGATGATTATTCTCTCAATTTTCCCGCACACATAATCAAATTTCCCGAAGACCCGAATGAACTTGTTGGTAGATGTAGATATTTGATTTACCTGCTAACACACGGGGATCTCTCATGCATTGTTGAAATATCTTCAATCATCGATGAACTGAAGAATGGGGATTATATCCGATAAGACTGTTGGCTACTATTTATGATCTGCAAACATCTGAGAAATGTAAAGATGAAATGTTCGAAATAATTCGAAAGATGGAATGTATATAGTAAGTAAATAAGTAAAATTTATGTATATAATAACGTGTGATTAATTTCTTATACAGTACCTCCTGCTTCCCTGCCAGACATATTAATTCAGTTGTGTAAACCAGTGTTTCTTAACCTGGGGTCCATGGACCCCTGGGGGTCCGCGAGTATATGTATTGGGGTCCGCAGTGTCATCTTTTGGAAATAAGTACCCGGTGTGATTGAAAACTATAAAAGTAAGATGTCCCTGCTAAATGGTATATGTGGGCAGAGTTTGGTGAAATTCGGTTCACTGCTTTAAAAGCTATTAGGGAGGGAGAGGGGGGGTCATACATTCCAGACAGACATTCATGTGATTTCATAAGCCAGATAGGCTTATTCCTTCGGAAAGTAGGCTAAAAACGGCGATAGTAGTAAGCAGAGGTATAGTCGGCAACCCGGTGGCAACCGAGCAGTGGAACAGCACGTACCGGGCATCACATGTGTGGGTTGATGGTGTTTGTGCACTGCACATTTGACGCACAGTACTGCAGGTGTCCAGTTACAGGCTTTCACAGTCGCAGTAGCACATAAACCATACCACGCTATACATTTTCGGAGCTCGCAGACATGCATTTAGTTTATGGCGCAGCTTACGGCAACAGCAGAGGAGCGTAGAGACTGCATCGCCAGCGATTTCCTAAAATACAGCACACACTGCACACTCAATGTTCGTACGCCTGGAACTGCATCATCTGCATCTAATGTCACGAGTGCCATAAGCTCATTAGAAAAGCGATGGCTGTAAAGAAATGTTGAAATCGTGAGAAAATTGAATATATTTTATTTATTAAAAATGTAACGGCTTTAATAAAGAGCTTTTCTTTTAAATATTTTTTGGCTTTGAGTGCAGTTTGTGCTGTTAAATTTCAGCAAAACTTTCTTCTGAATAAGCAACTCCCAAAAACTATCAAACGGAGTTGATATAAAAATTACTGGTCGTGATTAATTTTACATAAACGCATTATCGTGGTACCAAACATTTTCAACCAAAATAATTACGCCTAAAACGTACGGGAAAACAGGAAAACAGGAATAGCAATCTATCGTCTTGCTATAGTCAGCAAACCAGTATACGAACAGAATGCACCAGTCCAGTAAGATGGAAAACAATAACATGATCAGGCAGCACAGACGTACACATCTGTTAAATTGTCTGAGTGAGAGATTGAAGAGATTTGGGCGGCTATTATCAGCGAGATCTTGAGAGCCTATGAGCATGAAGCGAGGTGAGTATGGAGCAGCGCTGGAATGAAACGGCGGGGGAAACGGGAGATCCCTGAGAAAACCCGCCGACCAGCAGCATCGTCCGGCACGATTCCCGCATGCAAAGATCCGGGAGCGACCCGCCTGGAATCGGACGCCTAGGTGTCATTGCGAGTAGTTGAAGCACTACACCACCGCGGCCCCTCGTTTGTCTCAAGACTCGTAGAAATTTACGGCTTTTCCATGCCCCATGAAACGCAGAAGGAAGTTGACGTAACGATTTCTTGCCATGAATTTTAATAAATAGTTAATAAAACCGCCGCAATAAAGGGAAAGGTAGTTTAACTGCCGCGGTACTTTGGGTCCTCGCAAACTCAGTTTCAGAATTGCATTACTGCGTTGTGAAGAAAAGGAGTTGGTCACCTATATCACGTGTCCACGGGTTACAAACAAAGTCCGACTTATCACTCTGCTCCAAGAAATACGCGTGATTAGGAAAAAAGCGTTTGGTTGCAACTTTTTCCTTGTTGATGCAATCGGCTCCGTATGTACAATTCCGTTTGTGTTGCTGGTTGGAGTGATGAATATTTTGTGTTTTACCGTGTTTGTTGTGTCGTCTTTTTGTAAACACGTTGCACTGTTTTTCGAATATTGAATAGTTTAACAATAAATTAATTAAAAGTTATTTTAATCTGATAAAACTTTAAATTCAGATTACTTTGAATTATAGTTTTGTGTGACTTGTCAAGAGGTTAATGACTCCAATGTATGTTTGTTGTATGTATATTATAAAATACAAAGAAACATCGTAAATATAACAGGTGTACAGAGTTCACAGGTCATTGAGTAATATTTGAATGTTAATTTTAAATCAGAATTATTTTTTGTTATTAAAAAAGTAGAAAAAAGTTTGTTATAGTTTTATTTTGATATAAATTTTGTAGTATTGTTTGCATGCCAGTGCTTGTTGCACCGCCCCTGAATTTCAATGGAAAATTGGTAAGTTTTCATTGCAGATATTATAAAATACTGGCATCGGAAAATGAGGTTTTTTTTTTAGTTATGTTGGATTAGTTACTGCTAGAAGATAAACAGAACAGGTTTTCCACTAGTTTTCGTTGGCTAAAACAAAAAAAAATGTACTTGTTTTCTAGATCTGACACACTTTCGCTACATACGTATTAAATGCACAAATTTTCAATTTTTAAACCATGCCCTTCAACTTGTGTATTTCTATACACACCAGGTGACGTTTAAACGAATATATCTTGATTGTCACAAAAGTTTTAAAAGTCAAGAATTTTTTTTCCTATCCTCTTCTTTGGTAGTTTAAAGTGTGGTCACGATTGAAACAGGACGACTTTTCAGTTTTCTAGGTGCAGCTAACGTAAGTTATAAAGGAGGTTAAGCTTGCTAATAACCAGATGCGAAAAGGAGGGCCTACACCAAGATAATAAATCGGAGATGTACCATGTGAACGGGTAGATACCTTATCTGTAGGTAAACATGATAACAGTCGGTTTTTTCTGGTACCTTATGGCAATTTATCCATGAGTAATCGACTCGAAGAAAAACTTCTGTAATAAAAATACATCTCACACCGAGAGTAATATAGGGCCGCATCTGCAAAATTTAGGATCTCCAGGTTAAGTTCATATGGCTACATTTGAATCTATAGTCTCTAACACGGCCATATCTGTCGTCACAAATTTAACCACTACATAGCATTTGTATCTTTATTATCTGAAATTATGTCAGGCTTAAGTAGATACTGCAGCTAATGAAATATGACAGAGATGGCCCAGCATGTGCCTTGTGTCTATAAAGGTTTGTGTGGAAGCGCTTGTCCTGTATACATAATTCACGTTTAACTGAACACTTTTGAAAACACTTCTTAGTTAGTTTTTTTTTCTATCCTTTGCACATCCTTCCACCAAATGTAAAAAATTAACCTTTCAATAGACCTAATATGTAGTATACATGCATACATCAGGTAGGTGGGGCTTAACGTCACGTCGACAGCAAGCTCGTTAGAGACAGGACAAGGTGTTGGTTGAGGAATGGTTAAGGAATAGGCCTTGGCCTGTAGTAAGTTATCATCCCAACATTCGCCTGAAGTGATTTTGGAAAACCAGGCAAAACCGAAATCAGGATGGCCAGACCGGGGATCGAACATTGGGTCCTCTCGTCTACACGAGTCCAGTGGTTTACCATTACCTGCACTGCCTTGCTTGGTATGTTCAGATGAAGTGACATGGTCAACTGGTGTGACCACCAATTTAAAAACTGCACTTTTATGAGCGTTATATAATATAACTGATGCTTTCTATTCGCTGCCAACAACACTTGAGACACATTATTATGACCACCAGCTAATATCCAGAAAAGCTGGCATTTTGCAGCATTGCTAGAAGCTAGATAGCATGATGGTGATTCAGCATGTAAGATGCTGGAAATGTATCAAGGTTATATGTAGCTGTGCAGACTGCAGTGTCTCCAACAGTTGCTGAAGGATGAGCGGTGAAGCTCCACGGAGCTAACATGATTAAATGTTGTTCCAGAGCTGCTTTGTTAGGATCAATTCTGAGGAATAATGGAGCCAGGAAAGCACATGGAAGTTTTTACCGTACACCTCCAACCTTTTTATGACAATTCTGGCCATATGACACGTTGCAGCATCCTGCTAGAACATCCAACCGCCTCAGAAAAGACAAAAACATGTTTGGGTTCATGCTGTACATGCTGTCCAAGAATGTATATGTAACTATATCGGATGATAGTGCCTTTCAAGGGTATGCGTGGACCTAAAAATGACTAGAAAACATTCCACAGACCATGATGCTGCCGCCGCCAACTTGTATTCTTCCAATAATGGTTGCACGACGTTTTTTCTCGGTGGTTTCTCGTATGATATACCAACATCCATTCGATGGGGCAGAAAACATGACTAATCAGAGAAGACAACTACTTGCCAATCAGAGAAGGTATAATTCTGGTACTGTTCAAATTGAAAACATTTTCGACTATGGATCTTAGACGGTGTGGATACAGTGACCAGTTGTCTGCTTCAGAGACCCACATCACCACAATCAACCTCACCTATGCCACAATCCCAACAATCATCACCATCATAACCAACCTTGCCATAACCTTGGAACTCTCTTTGTGTGTAAGCGCCCTTAACCGACGTCACAGTGCGGCATGCCACACACAACAGCGATAAGTTGCATGTCGTATTAGAAATCTTTCCCTTATATAGGCTTGGGCTGTAAGAGTGTCTAAAAGGTTTAAGAGGATTTATTTCTCAACTAAAAATATGTCCCATTGCAAACACGTCTAATTTAATGATTGCATAGGATATTCAAACCAAAACATTAAAAGTTTGGGTTTGAATCATTATTCTCATTGTTGTTATGGAAAGACTAAAGGAAACGTTACTTATTATCGTGGGCTCCATATCACTTGAAACGGACTTGATGCTCAGAAGCTAGTGTCTGGGTCAAGGACGTTATAAACAATTACTGTTTACAACCTCCTTGGCCTGGACTCAATCATCACTGGTCTTGCCTCCTCGCCACACGAGCATTACTCATTAACGAACATGGCCACCAATAATAGGTTTTGGTGGGAGATGATGGTGAGAATATTTACGCGCCCTTGCGCGTGTTTGTTATCTTAAAGAGCACTGTAATTTCATAAAGTGTTTCCATAAAACGCTAAAAAATTTAAACAGCAGTACAAAGCTCAAAATAGTATAGGTCACTGAAATGCTAACTAAGTATTTCAGTTATCAAATTTCGCTGTTTTTATGGCGATTTCTGCTGCTTTGCAATGACTATCACTCGCTCTCGGTAGCAACTGGCAAATTAAGTTGTTTGTAACAAGCATTTGACGGACTTCAATTACTGATTCATCTTGAAAATGTATTCACTATTTACTAGTCATTTGTAGTTTTTGTTGCATTGTGTAAGATTTTACGCCGTGTGAGTACACACAGAAAGTGTAGAGACGAGGTATAATCTTGGTTGTAGCGGACTCCAGGCTTCTACATGGCACCTTAGTGACGAACTAGATATCCATATTGCCACACTGCTTGGGTCTATTCGTCTTTTGTTCTTCAGTGATTTTTTACTTTTATTTTGTGTTGCATGTCAACAGGTGAGCTGGTGGATGAAAGTTACCCATTGCTGAGAGGAGCGCACAGAAGCATTCTATCAATCACCATCAGGACGATATTGCTGTGTTTGCTGTTCGCCATTTTGTTTGGTGGCATTATTGTTGGCATCTGGCTAATTGTTGGTAGTGAACGCAGTAAGTATTCAAGACACTGAATATAATCTCTGAGTAGGTTGTTTGAATGTGTGTTTGCATAATCTCCACAGAAAAACGAATTAACCTGTATGGGTGAAATTATAGATTTTATTTTATTTTTGAGCACTAACAAATACTATACATAGTGTTCCAAACAATAATATTACGAAGTGATCGTTACGAAGATACGGAAAAATAATAATTTCAAATATTCCCACTTAACAGTTTGGTCTCAAGAAAGCTTTGAGCATTCACGATGATCAAGAGCTTGACGTCATGAAATATTGAATGCTCTACTTTTTGGTTGCAGTCCGAGAAATGCTATTATAAAAAATGAAACGAATATGATGTCACTACATCATGCTGCTGATACTCCGTTGCTTTATATCGCAACACAGTTCTACACCTGCCCTAAACAAAAGGGCATCGAAGGCTGTAATTTTAAAAACCATCAAAATTTGCAGTAAAATTATGCTTTATTTAGTAGTTTATAAGAGTTACCTTGGTGCTAGATGAGGACTGTCAAGACATCATCATTATCTCATACATTATCAATAATTATTTCGCCGAATTTGCCTGTCCAGTATGACCAATCTATTTTAACTTTGTTATGTAAATATCATATACATAACTAAACAATTGTAGTTCTGTAAATACCAATTTTTTCAGTGTAAATAACTTCACAGCTTGCATTATATAAAAACTGTAAATTATGAAGCCATATTGTTTTAGAAAAAGGAAGTGTGTAGGATGTGAATGTGGATATGGTCACCTTTCTCTTTGGCTATTTCCATTCCAACAGTACATACACATTCGAATAACATTATTATGACCACCTGCTAGAAGTGCCATCTGCTGCGCGTAGCCCATGACATATGGCCTGTAATGTGGACTGGTGAAACGGGTACATAATGCTACCCACAAACTGGCTGAACACAGTGGGCTTCCTACTGTCATGGGTAAGAGAAGCGATTTAACCGAGTTGAAAAAAAGGTATGATCATCGGCTTTCGGGCCAAGGGGGGGCAGCATTTCGGAAACAGTGATGCTTGTGAACTGTTCACGTGCCTCTGTGGTAACGGTGAATCGTGAATGGACTAATGGCATAATTGGGAATAACCATCGTGGAAACTGCGGAGCTCAACGCATCATTGATGTCCTAGGTGGACGTCGACCACGACGGTGCGTGAAGGCCAACCGACAGGCTACATTGGAACAGCTCACCTTCCAGATAAACCAGGGGGCATACCGACACGTGTACCACAACAGTTCAGCGAAACCCTTCTGCGAATGGGGCTCTGGAGTAGACGGAGGGTGACTGCACCCATTCTAACACAGGTGCATCGACGGAAACGACTGGAATTTGCTCGACAGTATTGCGACTGGACCGCTGCTGATTGGCGATGCGTAGCCTTCTCAGACGAGTCATGGTTTCAGCTGCATAGAATGGATGTACTGAACACATCCGTGTGAAAGGCAATTCTGATCGATTTGGTCATGAATCCATCCTCAGCGATCACATCCACCCGTACATGATGATTGTCTTTCCTCGGGAGGATGGGATCTTCCACGATAATGCGCCTTGCTACACAGCTAGAAGTGTCTGTACGTGGCTGGAAGAGCTCAACAAAACTTCTTAGTTCCTCCCTGGCTCCCAAACAGCCCCGATCTCAATCCAACCGTGGGACCACCTCGATCGTCGTGTTCGCCGTCTGTCACCTTCGTCATGCACCCTTCAACAGTTAATTGTGGGACGCACTGCAGGCGGCATTGCTTCAGGTGCCTGTGGAGACCTATCATCACCTTACTGAGTCACTGCCAGCTCGTCTAGCTGCTGTCCGTGCTGCGAAGGGCATTCACTCGGGATAATAGCAGGTGATCATAATAATGTGATTCGACTGTGTAGAATCTGATGAGATCTCTCTACTCAAGTTTTCCGCTCTAAAAACATAAGCGGAATTTATAAGTGTACACAGAAAGTCAGGGCGTAGTTAAAAATTTAAGCATAAGGGTTTCACTGTCAGCCACAACTTTCCAATGATCATGGGAAGATGATGGAACACAAATACTACAGCGTCACATTTCGTTCTGGTATACACTGAGGCGACAAAAGTAATGGGATACCTCCTAATATCATGTTTGACCTCCTTTTGCCCGGCGAAGTGCAGCAACTCGATGTGGCATGGACTCAACGAGTCGTTGGAAGTCCCCGGCAGGAATATCGAGCCATGCTGCCTCTATAGACGTTCATAATTGTGAAAGTGTTTCCGGTGCAGGATTCTGTGCACGAACGGACCTCTCGATGATGTCCCATAAATAATCGATGGGATTCATGTCGGGCGATCTTGGTGGCCAAATCATTCGCTGGAATTGTCCAGAATGTACTGCAAACCAATCGCTAACAGTTTTGGCCTGGTGACATGGCACATTGTCATCCATAAAAAGTATATCATTGTGTGGGTACATGATGTCCATGAATGGTCACAAGTTGTCTCCAAGTAGCTGAACATAACCCTTTCCAGTCAATGATCGGTTCAGTTGGACCAGAGGATCCAGTCCATTCCATGTAAAAACAGCCCACACCATTATGGAGCCACCACCAGCTTGCACAGTTCTTTGTTGACAACTTGGGTCCAAGGATTCGTAGGGTCTGCGCCACACTCGAACCCTACCATCAGCTCTTACCAACTGAAGTCGGGACTCATCTGACCAAGCCACGGTTTTCCAGTCGTCTAGGGTCCAACCGATATGGTCATGAGCCCAGGAGAGGCGCTGCAGGCGATGTCGTGCTGTTAGTAAAGGCATTCGAGTCGGTCTTCTGCTGGCATAGCCCAGTAAAGCCAAAGTTCGTCGCACTGTCCTAACAGACACGTCCGTCGTACGTCTCACATTGATTCCTGCGGTTATTTCACGCAGTGTTGCTTGTGTCTGTTAAAACTGACAATTCTGCGCACACGTCGTTGGTCTCAGTCATTAAGTGCAGGCGGTCGGCCACTGCGTTGTCCATGGTGGGAGGTTATGCCTGAAATTAGGTATTCTCGGCACACTCTTGACACTGCGGATCTCGGAATGTTGAATTCCCTAACCATTTCCGAAATGGAATGTCCCATGCGTCGAGCTTCAACTACCATTCCGCGTTCAAAGTCTGTTAATTCCCGTCGTGCGGCCATAATCATGTCAGACACCTTTTCACGTGAATCTCTGGAATACAAATGAAAGCCCAACCATTGGACTGCCCATTTATACGTTTTTTACGCGATACTACTGCCATATGTATATTTGCATATTGCTATCCCATCACTTTTGTCACCTCAGCGTATAATGGTTGGCAATTGTCATTCACCAGACAAAAAGTTCTCATCTACTTTACGAGGGCGTGGGACTAAAATTGACGATAAACACAATAACCGAAGTCTACGGTTTTTTTGTAGAAAACAAAAAAAAATGGTAATCTAATGTGAAAATTTGTTGCCAACTTTGTAAACAAAAAATATTTTGTAGTGATACATTCCTAAAGAGCTACTTCTGGCACTGAACATTTGTACGCTTTGATGTGACGCAGAATATTGTGCTAAATAAATACAGTATACTCTGGCAAAATGTTTGCTCAGAAAGCTGCCAAAAAACGTAATGTAGGATTGCCCTTTTTTTTCTATACTGTCTTCGAGAAACCTGCATACTTCGGTTATAGTATTTAACATTTATTTGTGACTTATGTCCTAGCGGGTCTGATTTTTGTGATGGGAAACGAAACTCGTTTTGTTGTGTACACTGCTTTTTGAGCCTCTGGTATAGGTAATTGTTTCATGTGTTAGCGAGTCCGCGTCATGAATCGCCATTCAATGTCCCCACCCAGCTGACAAGTATTGGGTATTTTCTCCAGTTGCATTGTATTGTTAAACAGATCTGACAGGTGATTAAGTGGCCTTCAATTTTAGATATATGTATTAGCTGTTCGTGGTTAATTGAGCACTTTTGAAAGCCCTGCTTAAGATATACTTTTCTCCTTATTTTGTATCCTTCCGCATATTTTTAATTTACATAGCTCAGGCTCTAATGACATTATTTAGGCGCCAGTCAAGTGAAAACGTGAAACTGCTGAGAACCTGTCGAATTTTACATGTGCAAAAAACAACTCGAGTTGCCATAAATTTAAACAAACTCGCAGTTCATAGTCAAGATTTTGAACTATTTTACCTAATTAGGTGCCAACTTAACTGGAAGCCTGCGCGCCAGTGTGTACAGTGCCATACAAGATACGTGGTTAACTGGCAGTGATTTTATTTTCAACAGTTGATTTCAAAAGTGCTTAATTTACTGTGAGCAGCCTATAGTGACAGTAAAAAATTTACCTCCAGTGCAGCTGGTGTCGCAGGGCCGTTTTCGTATCATGTACTAGGGCATATTATGACCCTCCTTGGTGCAGTGAGTAGCGTTGTTGCACCTCACCCGGGGAATCCGGGCTCGATTCCCACCTTGAACACTTAGCATTTTTCAAGAGGTTGGTGTATCTTTTTCGTCTTTATACTGCAGAAGGTAATGGTAAACCACCGCAGAATCACCCTGCCAGGTGTCTTTAAGCACGCCTCTCTCTCTCTACTATCATTGTGAAGCTGCCTGGGCTTATCAGCCAGTGGACTGTCACATATCGTCGGATATATATGCCCTACTAGAGTGTGTGACTGATGTGATATTCCCGAAAATTTTATCCAGAGGTAATGACATGTTCCTGGTAAACCAACCGTCACAAATCACTGACTGCACACCACAGGCGCCTGCGACTGTAATGGTGCATGGAACATCAGGCCTGAAGGAACGAGTGGCATACCATCGTCTATTACGACGAATCTCACCTCTGCTTGCAGCACCACGATGGTCGCGTCCAAGTCTGGGGACACTGTGGTGCATGCTTGGCCGAGTCCTGCATTATGCGGCATCATACTGGTCCAGCAACTGGAGGTATGGTATGCGATACCATCGAATTCCAGTCCAGCTCGTGCCTAGTCCGCGTCGCTGGTACACTGACCAGCAACTATTACATCGCAGAGGTGTTGGAGTCTGTTGTTGTCCCCTAAATTCAGGGGAAACCTGGGGCCCTGTACCAACGGAACAATGCGCAACAACATGAAACACACATCGTCCGACAGTTCCTGGATGACCACCATGTTATACAGCTAATTTGTCCTGCGCTGTCACCAGATTTCTCGCCCATTAAAAATGTGTGGTCCATAGTCGGACGACGACTGATCTGCCGCTGGACACCCGCGGCCATAACCGATGAACTTTGGGCAAGCATCTAAGCAGCATGGGCGGAGATACCTCTGACAGATATCCACAGTCTCTTCTGCTCAATGCCGCGTCGTATAACAGCGGTTATTGCCGCCCGTGATGGAGCCACACAGTACTGATTTCCCCGTGTTCTGTACATCGTACCGAGCTGCAAGAATAATCATGTCACCTGTGTATGATGGGTATTCTGTCTAATAAATCTGGTTGTGATAGCTCATGTCCTTCCTTGGTGTTGAAATCTTAGTAACCAACAGTGGTCATTTTCAAGTATTCACAAAACTGAAAACAGTTCACATAATGTACTATCTAACCCTGCCACGCGTTGCTGTGGCATACAATATTTTGGTTCTATTCATTTCTGTGAAATTAATTGAAAGAAATATATGTATTTTCAAAATCTTTATTATTGAAGTACTTGTTTGTATACAATGTTTTTAGTACACACACAATTGGCCGTGCGATAAACATTCTGTTTCTAAATCTATTCCGCACATTTGCAATGACTGCCCTTGAGCTTTATTTATTGTCATTGCAAATGTCAATCTTACTGTAAACTGTGTTCTTTTAAAGTGAAAGGGAATTTCTGATGGAATAAATGGAATTCTGGGAAGAAGCACATCTTCTCATTTGGAAGCACCTTTCAAGATGGTAGCTGATATAGTATTGTCCATCATTTATTTTTTATTGCAAGACGTGTGCCGTTTCAAAGTTTTGGTGGATTGATGTTTCGAAGTAAAATGACTGGCACTCCTATTTTCAATTTTAATATATGTGGAGGCAATCCTGGAACATCAAGCGAATTTAGAAATTCTGGTGGATAATTTACCGCTTCACTTTCATGTAATGTTACATCCACAGATTTGTGTGCGACATATTCGCTTGTCTATAAGTATCTATATATATATATATATATATATATATATATATATATATATATNTATATATATATATATATATATATTAGTATCGATATATCGAGCATTGACGTACTTATAAGTGTAGATGAATCGTTTTTATATAGATATATAGATATTTTGCTAGGTTGCGACTTTACATTGTTGACATTGCATTGTTGATGTCGCATTGTTGACTAAGGTGCTCCCTAATGCGAAAGCATGGTAAAAATTAGCTTTTTGCATATTTTAGTACCTTTGCAGGTAATACAGATAAAAAAGAAAGGTGTACAAACACTCGTGGGAACGAAAGGAAGATTTATAAAAAAACAGAATGAAAATATGTTGATTTTTTCGGAAGTTACACGCGTCCGAACAAACGGAGACAAGGTTTATATATATATCTTAGCGTAAAGTTGTGAATTGCATTCCGTATTTCAAAAAAAAAGGAAGCTTCCGACACACTACTACAACCCAACCACTACAGCTCAGTGTGTTTAAATTATAAAGAATGTTTCAGAAGTGATGGTCAAAATGTACGGATGAGATATAAAAATAAAGAGGAGCAAAAAAGGTTCAGTAAACATGGGTCCGGAATTTAACAGTTTACGAGATAATGGCATCTGTGTGCTGTGAACTCCGAGTTCCTGATTAATGTAATATGGCAATGTTTCATTTACAGCGGCAACGGACATGCCCCG
>NQII01000758.1:199003-219503 GCA_002778355.1 Clitarchus hookeri
CCCTCCCAACACTTCGCCCAACCTCCACTCACTATCCGGCACCTTTCACAATGTGTGAGCCTTAGTACTACACAACACACATGCAGTGTGTCGTGAATGTGATGGCTATGTACATTGTGCATGAAAGGTCTGTGCAACAGTACATACAGAGGCATGATTTACTTGTGCGAAGGTGTTGTAAACATGGACCACGATTACATCAACATAGAGTTTGCAGATATTTACTTCATGCACTGCAAAGTCAACGCCATCAGGCTGCGTGGTTGTTTGCAGAAGCATTTCCTCACAGAAAGCATACCGACAGGAGAACATTCATCAGGATCCATCAATGCCTTAGAAAAAATGGGTCCTTCGCACACCACCAACGACCAGGTAGTCATAGCTCCATAGCTTCTGATGTAGAAGAACATGTGTTAGAACTTGTAGATGTAAACCCAGGAACAGCGACTAGGAGGGTGGCTATGCAAGAGGGAATAAGTGCAACAGTGTATGGCGAATGTTACATCGCCAGTTACTGTATCCATACCATATCCAACATGTGCAAGGTCTCAAGAAGACACACTTCCTTCCCAGATTTAATTTCTGCCAGCAGATACAACACCAGCGAGCCCTAGACCCCCAGTTTTTTTAACAATGTGTTATTTACAGACGAAGCTGGGTTTACCTGTGATAGAATTGTTAATTTTCGCAACTGTCACATGTGGGCTGCAGTCAATACTAATGCAGTGAAACAGGCACATCAAAACACATTCTCGTTCAATGTATGGGTAGGAATACTCGGCAGTAGATAGATAACTGGGGGCTGTGGCTCCTTGTCGGATGCCATCTTGGATGGTGTAACTGCCATCAGCTTGTCACCATCTTGTTTCCGCCTGCCATCTTAATTCCATCGGCCATCTTGTTTCCATACACCATCTTGTTTCCAGCCTATATTTTGTTTTCGCCAGTCATCTTGTTTCTGCCATCTGCCATCTTGGTAGGTGCAGCTGGCAGCCATGTTGGTCGGTGCAGTCCACCATCTTGATAGGCGTCTGCTGTAGTTCTCTCGTCCACTAGAGTTCACCACAAATTCCTGTATGTTGTTTATTGCTGCTAAAGTGTGCCACTCTATTGACTAAACTTCGTTCGACCCCGCCATCTTGTTTCTACTTGACTTTTTCTTACATTGGCTGTTGCTAGTAGGTGCACCAGTCGTTCTACCACCATATTTGTTTATGGAGATGGCAGCTCGAATGCACTGGTGTCGCTCTCGCTCTGCCACCATGTTGGCTCTAGAGTTGGCCACTAGGGGCGCAGTTTTTCATTTAATTTTCGCAGAGCTCAAAATATTGTAAGGAGGAGGGCGGGATCAAACTGTCGAACCTTGTGTCGGCATGCAGACTCCTTAGACCACTCAGCTATCGGGGCATGAGCTAGTACAAAGGGTTTTAAATAAATATATGTATTATAATGTATATGGAGAAAAGATTATATTTAAAAACGATGCAAAGTTTTTGTTATTATTATTCCAAAATAATAATCTTTTCAGTAACTTTTCTAAAAATAATTTTTTTTATAAAAATTGTAAAAATATGTACCTTCAAAATAAAAATTTCTTTTTAAGAAAGCATTATTTCACTTTTTACTTTATTGCATTTTTTTATTCGGTTTTTTCACATATTATTTTTTTAAAAGATATTTCTTCTGTGTTGGTCACCTATCCTTCGGTTTGAGTCTGCTCATCCATGCTGAAGATGTCAGAAAAACAAACTGCAGCAGGGGTATTTTAAAATAAATAAAACACAACATACTTTATTCTAAACTAATTTAATTCGGTAATGTACTACATGAGGAAACACATAAGCATGGTCCCTCCATGTTATAAACTGGTCGCGGCACCGCAAAGCATCATTTACGTCCAGGTCGTCGCGAAGAGAGCATGTGAGGTGTTAGTGAAGACCGTCGACCAGCGTGGAGAGTTGGTGAACTTTCGAAACAAAGAAATCATACTATGTTTGCATTTGAGAAGGTGGTAATAAATTTTATGGCGACCAGAGGCCATAAAATCAAGCAGCACGTCAAACCTGCAGTACCCTGCAGGTCACCGAGGTGTTAACACGTGCCAACGATATTTTCCTTCGCAGTCTTGGCTTCGAGGTCGAGCGCCATGCAAGATTACATAAATATCATCGAGCCGGTCGTTTTTGAAGACAACACGAAAGTGGAACTTCGTGCATACCAGCCATTCCTGATCGGACTTACACATTACCAATGGAAGTTCGGATAGCAGTCCTACACCAAGATATCTGCAATCTTCCTTGTCAGTCATTCCTACGATTCACTGGGACACTGACAAAAGATGGATCCAACCTGACATCGACGAAAATAACGAGTAATGGTATTCTCCACCTCATCGATCGCATTATGTATTTGCTCAACAGTGTCGAGGTAGACCAGACGAGAGATGTCGGCATAATGACCGCGATCAAAAATTACCTCTCACTCATGCCGAACAAGCTGTCTGGGGGCAAGAAGGCAGGCTGGGTGATTGAAGATGACTACAGTGTCCCTATATACCCCGGAGGGAAATTCGAGGTCTGCATTCCTCTAGCGATGTTGCTGGGATTCGCTGAAAAACAAACGAATTGTCAATTCTAAGCAGAAACTGGTACTACTCATAGCCTATATGCACGCAGATGACATCATGGGTATGGGGGAAAATCTGGAGACAGTGGAATTGAAGCTACAGTCTATCGAATGAATGCTGCCTCACATTCAGCTGAATACTACAGAACGCATCAATATGCTGAAGAATGTGGAAGATGGCAAAAACATCGATGTGGCTTTCAGGTCGTGGAGTCTCGAGACTATCCCGGATTGCCCGCAAGCCAGCGCATCAACTGGATGGTGAAGTCCCGCTTTGCCACTGATAAACCGAGGTACATCATCGTCGCCCTACAGACTGAAAGACAGCACAATGTGAGAGTGAACCATTCACATTTCGACACATTTCAAATATAAAATGTGAAAATATATTTGAATACCGAAAGTTATCCATACATGGACATGAATATGAACTTATAAAATGGCTAGTACCTGCTGGCATATCAAATGTATGTTCAATTCCAAAATGCATATTATGGGCGCATCCAATCCCTGATACTGAACCCAGATACCTTGAAGAGTTTGGCCCCGCTCATGGTTTTCGATGTGAGTAAACAGGACGAGAATATCAGTTCTAATGTGATCGACTGCAGGATCGATTTCCCTACACATGGAAATATTCCTGCCAACACATACGCTTTCAGCCTGATACTTCACGACCGATATGCATCGTACAATTGTCGAGACAAAGTCGTCAAGAAACTTTCGTGAAAGCTTCCGAGGGTATAAATACGATGGGCCGTAAACGATATCTATTTAGTCGACTTCGAGCATAGACAGCAGCAGGATGTACTGTAATCTACAAGGCTTCCAGAGTTAGAGCGGCTATGTGCTCAAGGAGATTGCAGTGTCCTACGACGACGATGGTAATCGTGGAAGTTGGACGAGAAAAGCAAGAATACGAACGACTGGCTGACAAAGTACCACCATGGACTGCAGTGGGACAAAGGCAATATTCTGTACCTCCAAGTGGGAAATGTGCTGTGCGACTTGCTGATGCATTATCAGCAAGGACTGATTTACGTGGTGGGGCCCGAGCAGATAAAATTGATGAGCGACTTGTGCAAAAGCGAAATTGAAATCATCGATGTGCAGTTCGAGTACGACTGTTCTTCACTACGCAAGCTGACTAAACTTTACGGCAATTCGCATCGTCATGTCTGCGACAGGTCAGAACCTAACTGGACACACATGTGGAGGAATGCACAGTTGCTGCACAAATGACGTGCCTCGTCCTTGGACCGTGAATCTGCTGCCTACGACTAGACAAGAAGTCACCCCGATATCGGTTGCGAAGAACAATTTTAAAAAATGAACAGACTCAATTTTTTGTGCTATGGCATTTATGTATTTATTTGTATAATAAATTGTGTGTGTGAAACAGTTTAAATGTTTTTTTTTTACCCTAACTCATTAGACTATCATTTTTTCCTTAAAGAAATCTTAAAAAAAAAAAAAAAAAAATCCACATACTTATTATGCTGCATAACCTATTTATGTATTGGTGTAAAACTGATGTAAGTTGAATCCGCACAGATGGACTTCGGAATGTACACATGCTTTCAGGTTGAAACAGGCAGTATGTGGGATGGAATGGAAAGAGGTGGTGAGGCAAGAAAATAAGAGGGGGGTTCCTATCGGTATAAATAATGGCTCCTTGTAGAGGACCAGAAGTTCGTCGACAAAAGTGTGGAGGTACGGATTGTCTCATCCAGCTTTTACATTCGACGTCATATTCAGTATCTGTGATGTCTGCGGAAATTCCAGAGCTAATGGGGTCTATGGCCGTGCCATGGACTTCTTTGTGGGTGGTACCAGCAGTACCATCGACTTCTTCGGGTGGGCTGCCTACAATAGCATCATTGCCGACTGCTATGGGCATGGGACCAGCAGCGCCATTGACCTCTTTGAATGGGTCACCTCCACCAGAAAAAACTTATCGCTGCAGCTACTGTGACAAGGTATTTTCACACAAAACACATCGCACGACAGCATGAAATTTATGGCTGTATAAACAATCCCAGCCACATTAAATATATATGCTTATGGAGAGCGTCATTGTTTTATCGCAACGATACTTACTGCAAACATGTTAGGTCATGCAAAATTAAACTGCATGCCTCATGCTGGTTCTGCAACAGAGATTTCTTGCGGCTAGCATCAGTGGTGTGATGGATAGGTAATTAAGATACAATGGCTCCTCTACCAAAATTGATTGCGACCAGTATGAACGACGAGCCTGTGAACTTATCACCAGGAGCAACATCTCTTTCTACGAAGACCTCTTCATTCCTGGTTCCTGCTCCTTCCGACATGGCGACAGCCGAACCATCTGGGTCCATTAGTGTATCGTCTACATAACTTTTAAGAGGAATATCGGTGTCGCTTTTGCTGCAAGGACTTTGCCTTCAAGCTTACTGCACGACGACACGAAGTTAATGTCAGAATAGTTGGTTTCATGTTTAATGAAGGACTGAGATTTGTATAAGGATCCACACTTTTCATGGACGAACATTAATATTTTTAAGTGATTTGTAGTAATATATTTTAATAAATTTAATCGCAAAAATGTAATAATTTTTTTTTATTAATCCTATATCATAACCAGTCTGTTATAAACTGTTTTCGTTAAAAACATCACCGTGAAGCAAATATATAGGCTAATCACTATGGTTATAAAGTGTTTAAACAAATATTCTTGGAGCTAGAAATGATGCTTGTAAACTGAATTTCACGAGTCTGTCTCCTAAGTGTTCGCAAATTATATTCGCCTAACTAAATGCCTGTACATATTCGCTTGCTTGTGAGCCTACTTGCGGAATAAAGTGGTTCGCTACATAATTATTTAAAAAGAATATATAAAACATTAAATGTGAGCATAGGCACATATTATTCAGACTCCCGACTGAAAATAACGAAATGTTTTAAATACAACATTTGCCTTTAAAAAGTTTTCAAAATTTAAATACAACGAATTTAAACTGAAAAAGCTCTCCAATAAATGCAGTCATGAGCCATATATGCATTGTTGAAAATATATATAGCAAAATGTGAAATACATTAAATATCTCTGTAATAGTACNGTCATGAGCCATATATGCATTGTTGAAAATATATATAGCAAAATGTGAAATACATTAAATATCTCTGTAATAGTACGAGCGAAATGCAGTCTCTTCTTTACATGGCTATTATAGCAGCTTTTAAGAAAGCTTCTCTATCATTGTTAAGTAGCTGTGTGGTTAGAGTACCTGGTTTCTGTTTGAGAGGTTGTGGATTCAAATGATCATCCTCTCTGAGAATTTTTTATATTTTTAAATGTTACCAAGTGTCATGGGAAAGCATTTTTCAAATGATAAATAAAATACATTTAATTAAAATAACTCGAATTATTTATAAATGCATCAATTCCTAGATGTCTTATCGTTTACCGATTGTTTTGACAAGGTCAGCTACCCTGCCTGCCCATGCATGCCCGCAAACTCAACTCCAGTTACCGAAATTAAATAATAAAAATTATATTTTATTTTTTAAGTACATCTTTTCATAACTTTTATAAGAAAAATTATTGTAAGAAAAGTGACTAAAAAGATTATTATTCTGGAATAATAATAATAATAAACAAAAACTTACATAATACATATACTACTTTTAAACCCGAGTGGTCAAAGGTGTCTGCATGCCAGCCCCAGGTTTGGCAGTTCGATCCCGCCCTCCAAACAATATTTTGAGCTCTGCGAAAATTAAATAAAAAGCAGCAACCTTAGTGGTCAACTCTATAACCAACATGGTGGCCAAGAGAGGTGGCATTATAACTGCCATATCCATAAACAAATATGTTGGTCGAACGACTGGCGCACCATCTATAAACAGCCGATGTAAACAAAAGACAAATGGAAACAAGATGGCTATGTCAAACGAAGATGTGTAATAGGGTGGTACACTCTAGCAGCAATAAACATCATTAGATGGATTGATGGTGCACTATAGAGGGGCAAGAGAACTACAGCAGATGCCTACCAAGATGGTATACTGTACCGATCAACATGACTGCTGGCTGTACCTACCAAGATGGTGGCTGGCAGAAACAAGATGGCTGGCGAAAACAAAATGGTGGCTGGAAACAATATGGCATATGGTAACAATATAATGGACGAAAATAAGATGTCGGATGGAAGCAAGATAGCCAATGAAAACAAGATGGTGGGCTGAAACAATATGGCAGCAGTGGTGTCATCAAAGATGGAGGCTGTGACATCATCCAAGATGGCAGCTGAGCCAAGGNGTCATGAGCCATATATGCATTGTTGAAAATATATATAGCAAAATGTGAAATACATTAAATATCTCTGTAATAGTATGAGCGAAATGCAGTCTCTTCTTTACGTGGCTATTATAGCAGCTTTTAAGAAAGCTTCTCTATCATTGTTAAGTAGCTGTGTGGTTAGAGTACCTGGTTTCTGTTTGAGAGGTTGTGGATTCAAATGATCATCCTCTCTGAGAATTTTTTATATTTTTAAATGTTACCAAGTGTCATGGGAAAGCATTTTTCAAATGATAAATAAAATACATTTAATTAAAATAACTCTAATTATTTATAAATGCATAAATTCCTAGATGTATTATCGTTTACCGATTGTTTTGACAAGGTCAGCTACTCTGCCTGCCCATGCATGCCCGCAAACTCAACTCCAGTTACCGAAATTAAATAATAAAAATTATATTTTATTTTTTAAGTACATCTTTTCATAACTTTTATAAGAAAAATTATTGTAAGAAAAGTGACTAAAAAGATTATTATTCTGGAATAATAATAATAAACAAAAACTTACATAATACATATACTACTTTTAAACCCGAGTGGTCAAAGGTGTCTGCATGCCAGCCCCAGGTTTGGCAGTTCGATCCCGCCCTCCAAACAATATTTTGAGCTCTGCGAAAATTAAATAAAAAGCAGCAACCTTAGTGGTCAACTCTATAACCAACATGGTGGCCAAGAGAGGTGGCATTATAACTGCCATATCCATAAACAAATATGTTGGTCGAACGACTGGCGCACCATCTATAAACAGCCGATGTAAACAAAAGACAAATGGAAACAAGATGGCTATGTCAAACGAAGATGTGTAATAGGGTGGTACACTCTAGCAGCAATAAACATCATTAGATGGATTGATGGTGCACTATAGAGGGGCAAGAGAACTACAGCAGATGCCTACCAAGATGGTATACTGTACCGATCAACATGACTGCTGGCTGTACCTACCAAGATGGTGGCTGGCAGAAACAAGATGACTGGCGAAAACAAAATGGTGGCTGGAAACAATATGGCATATGGTAACAATATAATGGACGAAAATAAGATGTCGGGTGGAAGCAAGATAGCCAATGAAAACAAGATGGTGGACTGAAACAATATGGCAGCAGTGGTGTCATCAAAGATGGAGGCTGTGACATCATCCAAGATGGCAGCTGAGCCAAGGNCTGAAACAATATGGCAGCAGTGGTGTCATCAAAGATGGAGGCTGTGACATCATCCAAGATGGCAGCTGAGCCAAGGAGCCACAGCCCCCAGCTTTTGTCCTCGGATCGGCATAATCTATCTACTCTCGGTGACTGTCTAATTGAACCATATTTTCTACCACTGAGACTGAACGGAGGATGGTACCTGCGCTTTCTGCGAGACGAGGGGCGATCTTCCAACGTTGCTCGACGATGTGCCACTGTTGCAACGCCAGTGGATGTGGTTTATGCACGATGGTGCACTAGCACATTTCCTTCTATGTGTAAGACGATATCTAAACAGACGATATGGTGACCGGTGGATAGGCAGAGGAGGACCTGTACCGTGGCCTCCTAGATCACCGGGTTTTAATCCGTTGGATTTGTTTGTATGGGGTTATGCCAAAAGCCTAGTTTACAATACAGCAGACATTGCCACACCCGAATAATTGTAGCATCGGATTGTACAGGCTTTCCAGCAAATGAAGAATGACCCCGGATTGCTCGAGCGCATTTGCGGGTCTTTGCGGAGACGACCACACAGATGCATTCAAGTGCATGGTCAGCAGTCTGAAAACCAACAGTAAACGTCTTCAGTTAACATGTTCATACTGTACCTTGTGTATCTACGGACGTCACAGTTGTTCAATCCAAAAAGTTGCTTTTGTGTATGTTCAATCTAATTTATGTGGTGCTGAAGCCACAATTATGACTTTGTGTTTCGTGGTTGATACATTAAATTAAAGTGTCACTGTTTTNATTTATGTGGTGCTGAAGCCACAATTATGACTTTGTGTTTCGTGGTTGATACATTAAATTAAAGTGTCACTGTTTTTGTTGGCATTCGTACTTAGTATTCAGAGGGCCCCAACCAGCACACAACTGACATTATCTAGTAAACCGTTAATTTCCGGACCCATTTTTACTGGTCCTTTTTTGCTTCTCTTCACTTGTACGTCTCTTCCTTACATTTTTTACTATCACTTCTAAAACAGCCTATATATACAGTATTTTTATTTTAAAAGTAGCTCGTATTAAGTTTCCATTGAATGGGAGTGTTTTAAATTTTAGTTGCGTTTTCCAGCAGTAATTAATAGTTGTCGTAAATATTGTCTTTCTCGTATTAAAAAAAAATTGAATGAGTTACATTTTCAAGGTCATATAATCAAGACGTAAGGTTCATTTTTTGTTTCTTTATCGGTTCTATTGAAGTGGTGACCATGTTAAGCACAGAACGCTCTGAAACGGCAATATAATTNATTTATGTGGTGCTGAAGCCACAATTATGACTTTGTGTTTCGTGGTTGATACATTAAATTAAAGTGTCACTGTTTGTGTTGGCATTCGTACTTAGTATTCAGAGGGCCCCAACCAGCACACAACTGACATTATCTAGTAAACCGTTAATTTCCGGACCCATTTTTACTGGTCCTTTTTTGCTTCTCTTCACTTGTACGTCTCTTCCTTACATTTTTCACTATCACTTCTAAAACAGCCTATATATATACAGTATTTTTATTTTAAAAGTAGCTCGTATTAAGTTTTCATTGAATGGGAGTGTTTTAAATTTTAGTTGCGTTTTCCAGCAGTAATTAATAGTTGTCGTAAATATTGTCTTTCTCGTATTAAAAAAAAATTGAATGAGTTACATTTTCAAGGTCATATAATCAAGACGTAAGGTTCCTTTTTTGTTTCTTTATCGGTTCTATTGAAGTGGTGACCATGTTAAGCACAGAACGCTCTGAAACGGCAATATAATTNTTTTTTGTTTCTTTATCGGTTCTATTGAAGTGGTGACCATGTTAAGCACAGAACGCTCTGAAACGGCAATATAATTGGCCAGGTACGAAAGCTGAAATGGAACCTACCTAGGTAAATACGACAGATCATATCACCAAATCTGGTATGATATTCGGCCGTACAAGGTTGGCATAACAGATGCTGTGGCAGAACTTGCTCGAGTTTTTGTGGAACCTGGCATCGTATAATAGCAATTTACGAAAAGTGTTCTGAAAGAGTTTGGTAGAGTTGACTGGGTTAACTCGGTTACGTGTTCAGGTTTGTTCAATATCTAGAGATTAACGTGGTTATTAAGAACGTTTTAAAAATAACCCAAACTTTTAAGATGGCAGAAGTTCAGAATGCAAACTTTGGACATAATTTAGTGTATTATTTTAATGTNAAATAACCCAAACTTTTAAGATGGCAGAAGTTCAGAATGCAAACTTTGGACATAATTTAGTGTATTATTTTAATGTTGTGTTAGATTATTATGACGACGAAAACGAATACTGATTTAATTAGAATGTGTTCAAACAAGTAAAAAAAAACTGTATTTACCAATCATTGACGATAAAAATTGATTTAATTTAGTGGCAGATTAGCATAAAACGTAGGCATGATACATGAGTTCGCGCCACTTCGTGTGTGTCGTATGATAAAGCCAATTTTTCACTACGGTCGAGCAAGGTTAGTCCACTCCAGAGTTGATCGAGTAGAGGATCGGGTTAAATCGGTAGACTTTCCGAACGCGACTGAACTTTTATCTATCAATTTTGGAACAAGTAGAGAAAAAATTTTACTCTAGCCGGGTTAACCTGGTCACTTTTCGTAAACGCCTAATAAGGCTGTAAGGCATGCACTGATAAAAATGTTATGTGGGATTAAACAAAGTTTGTTTGGTGCAACCAAATCAATTGTTTGTATAGGGGCAATAAATATTTATATTTTTTAAATCAAATTATTTTGTTGTTCTTATTTGGTTGCCCAAAACTAAGATTTGGTTGGTGCAACTAAAGATTTATATTGCTCTACGTACAATAAACAGTTTCGGTTCGAACTTAGATTGTTTGTACCTGAGCGCTACTGCCTAGTAACCTCGGCTAAACAGACTACTGATGAAATGAGAATGTTTTTTAATGCATACAATTAAAACACTGAACGACGTGCGTAGATAAATATTTCAAGTTCTACAAATAAATATTTCAAGTTTTGCAGCTTTACTTTTTAGTTTCCTGTTGAACTTGTTTTATTAGCATGTTTATACCATTATTAAGCATCAATTAATGCACTAATAAACACTGTTGCTATCCTAATTTTCACAAAATTACAAAGAAACCCTTGGGCTTTATTTTAGAACGAAGGCACTCAAATGAGTGACCAAACCAATATTTGCAGTTGATTCAACTAAATATAGGTTTACCAGGCGTCCTGTTTTACCCGCACATGTCCTCTTTTTGAGGTCTTGTAAACTGTCCGGCTGGGTTTTACAAAAAAAAAAATTGAAATGTCCTTTCTTCCAATAAAGTAAAAGAAATCGAAGTCTGACTTTTGTAGGCTTTTATATGTCGTTCAACATTTAGTAACAGTGCCAACGAACTTCCTGCAAAAGTGCAAACTTTTTGGAGAAATTACGCGATTCTTTTGTCTTTATCAACACTCGTATATTTTTCCTGGCTGGTTTTTTACATGTCTAAATTGATATGCCTAATATATTCCAAATTTTACGATAACTTGCTAGGAAATAGAAACCTGTTTGAAGTAATAAAATCGTCAAATAAATACGATCGAAATGTATCTGTACCTTAGCTGTGAGCGAGTGCATAGCTGTCAATTAACAAAATTGTGTCCAGTGCTTACGTACAACTGTGTTTGGTGTGAATAATTCCATATTATTTGCTTGCAAAGTATTCTGTAGCGCCTACAAACTAAGTGTAAATGACTTTCATACTCAAAAGTAAACATGATTATCACTTTATCTCGTTGCAAAAACAATTGTATTACTTAACTGAATTTGGGATACAATTTTGCATGTAATATATTTTTAACTGACCTGCAACATACTAAATTAATTTAGTATATTTTATTGTAAAATTATGTCTCCTCTTAATTCGTGTCATTGCAAGTGTCCTCTTTTTTTAATGGTAGTTACTAGAACGTGTCCTATTTTGAATACCACACATTTGGNTCGTGTCATTGCAAGTGTCCTCTTTTTTTAATGGTAGTTACTAGAACGTGTCCTATTTTGAATACCACACATTTGGTAACCTTAACTAAATATATAGTTGACAGTCTAATTTCTTTGGGCCCAATACAGGGGTTTTGTTCATTCAAGTGTGTATTTTGTTAGACGAACAAAATAAATTTTGTTGCTTTTCAAGTCTTGTTTACTCGACAAAATATATTGTTGGAGCGACTAAATATACTTTTGGCCCTATACAAACAAGTATTTTGTTGGCTGGAACAGACCTTTCGCTGAGTGTGTATAGTCTATTCGTGGTTNTTTTGGCCCTATACAAACAAGTATTTTGTTGGCTGGAACAGACCTTTCGCTGAGTGTGTATAGTCTATTCGTGGTTTCTTCACACTTTTCGAATCAAACCTTGAAAAAACACCTCATGTATGACGTGATTGCTTGTTTCCTAATTGTCATTTTCACAATCGTTTTATACTTGTGTTAACATAAAAGTACCTTATTTTCGGTTAAATTGAACTTTCACTTATATTTAATCTATAAGTTATATAATTTAATTTATAACAAATATGAATGAAGACAGAGAGAAAATGGGTATGTTGGTAATGCCCAGTAAGAAGTAGTTCTTATGCAAAATATTATTATACTGTAGAGCACGAATGCGGTACGTTATTCACTAGTGTTATTTTCTAGATTTGCTTGTATGAGGCAGATAAATGTATTTTAAACAGGACTTAAGCAGGGCTTCAGAAAAGTTGGAAGTAACCGTGAATGGACAACAGGATGTCCCAGAACGAGCGCGCATAAGAACCACACCACGTGAATCCTAAGCGAAAATGGAGACTAAAATGTTACTGGCAAACTGTCATACAGACATCTTTCGTGCACAATGTGGCCACACAGCACGGAGTTAATCTCCTCTTGCGTTCCACCGATATCGTACTACCACTGGCCTGACCATCATATTATGGGCGCGGTTTTCAAATCCCGTCCAGTCCTCAAATTTGTTCAACATGTAGTTTACATAACGTGTTGGCCATTGTACAAATGAGGGGACTAACTCCGTGCTGTGTTGCCACATTGTGCATGANTGTAGTTTACATAACGTGTTGGCCATTGTACAAATGAGGGGACTAACTCCGTGCTGTGTTGCCACATTGTGCATGAAAAAAGCCATCGTACGACACTTTGCCACTATTATTTTTGTCTGCAATTTCGCCCAGGATTCCCGTGGCATGGTTCTTATGAGCGCGTTCCGGGACAACCTGTATAGAGGAAAGTGTGTGACATTGAAGACAGTGCGCAGTGCAGCGAAACAGAGAGAGGTGTGGTGTTGCGACAGCGGAGCTGACCATCGTGGGCCGGTCCGAGTGGGACGCACGGCCGCCGGTGGCCGGCCAGACTGAGCCGCTGTCAGTCTTCCCGCCCACCTACGTCGTCGTCATCCACACGGCGTCCGGCGCCTGCGACTCGCTGTCCGCCTGCGAGGAGGCGGTGCGCAAGGATCAGGTCTTCTTCATGGACGAGAAGAAGTACGCTGACATCGGCTACAACTTCCTGGTGGGCGGCGACGGCCGGGTGTACGAGGGCCGCGGCTACCTGACGCAGGGCGCCTTCGTGCATACGTACAACAACAGGTCCCTCGGCTTCGCCTTCATAGGTGCGTGAGTGTGCTTGTGTAGGCGTAGTTAAGGTTTATTCTACTCATGTTAGGAACAAAACGTGATTTCTTATGGAAGAGTTTGGCATAGGAAAATTTTCCTCCGCTAGGTGCGCAGCGTTCCAAAAGGTAACTTTTAATTAAAATTTTAAGCTACGTAAATTATAAAAGAGAAAGATTTTTGTTAGTCACTAAGTTATTTTATATTTAATTTATGACTATTACAATTATCCTTTTTTTTATCATAGAAAATACTGTTGAGAAAATCTGGTACATTGCCGACAATAGCACTTACCTAGTGGCGAAAATGTTTGGTTGCCAAATTTTAACATTGTTCTTCTCAACCTAAGTCATCTTAGTGTAGTCTATTCTCGGTTTATTCACACTTTTTGATTCAAACCTTTGAAAAATCACCTCATGTTTACCGCGTTTAATTGTTTCCTAAATATGCAGTCTAGTACAAGCGTTTTGTACTAGCGTTAACATAAAAGTACCTTATTTTCAATTAAATTGAACTTTTATTTATATATTATCTATAAATTGTAATATTTCATTTTGAATTAGTACGAATAAACAGAGAGAAAATAGGCGTGTTGGTAATGCCTAGTAAGAAATAGTTCTCATGCAAACTATTGTTACACTTGAGTGCGCACGAATGCGGTGCGTTGTCCCTTTAGTGTAATTTTCTAGACTCAAGCTTTGTTTACATGAGGCGGAGGAATATCCCGGAAGTAGGACTTAAGCAGGGGTTCAGAAAAGTTGTAAGTAACCGTGAATGGACTATAAACTGGCATCTGATGTGACTTGCCGGCTGCAACACAGCTGACTGTGGTTCTTCACGGCCGACTTTCTTGTCTGAGGGCGCTGGGTTGATGTCTCCACAACACAGGTTCTGGGTTCGAACCCCGGATGAGCCACTGGTGTCAGATCCGTTTTAAATGTAAGGTTAAACAGGTTCAGTGGCTTATGCTGTCCCTCACGTCGGAGCCTTGAGCGGATCAGTTAAGGACTCTGCCTACCGGCTGGCAGCTGCGAAATTTAAATAGGAAATCACATGTTAAGGAAATTTCGCCCCAGTGCGTTAATTTTAAAGATAGGAGTTCCAAACAAAATGCATTCTTCGCAAATTTTTTAGGAGAAAATCCCTAGAAGCGTATATTTTTCAATATAGATAGGCAGTATGTACTTTTTGTAAAACAAAAATTTTAAACATTCCTTGCAAACAGGTTATACATGTTATGGAAACATCTCCGCTGTAGGGAACTTCTCCTAAAAAAATTCGTAAAGAATACCTTTTGTATGAAACGCCTCTCTTTCAAATTAACGCACTGAGGCGAAATTTCTTTTAACATGAGATTTCTTACATAAATGTTGCAGCCTTCAGCCGGTAGGCAGTGCCCTTAAACAATCACTCCTGATTGTCCTCCAGCCACGACGCAATTGACCTGGCTTTATCGACAGGAGAATTATTGTGCTAGCAGATAAGGGAGCTTATCCCAAACTGTTAACACGGCGTTGTAAACGTGCCATTGTCCATAATGTCTTGGGACATGTCAAAATTCATCGAGTCATCAATTACAATTAATGGCCCAAGTCCAAACAAAGAGAAACAGCCTCAGACTTCCGCCACAAAATGTTACTGTCGACACATCACACTCGGGTAAATACCGTTCGTCAGGCTCATACTGTATCCATCCGAGTTTCAAATCGTGCGGCACGACTCATCATGACATAGACCTTCCACTGCTTCTCAATCCAATGACGGTGTTCTTGGCACCACTCCAAACAACGTCGGATATTGGCGCACGCGACCTGGCAACGTCACGACAATGGAAACCAAGTGCTGTCACACTTCCTTCAGAGAGCAGCTCCAACACAGGCCTCTGTACCTGAACTGCAACGAAGTCCTCTGCAATCGTTGGCATGACTTTGGCGATTGATTTTCACAAACACGTTTCAGAGTTCGCTGGTCTGATTCAGAGCGATGGCTTCAGGCCAGTGCTTTCGTGACTTTTTCGCTTGACAATGACATCAGTATCAGTGGACCAAGCTGAGAATATAGCACAGTACCTTCATTATGTAATATTGAAAGCAATTTTTGGCTAATGTTCTTTAAATTTGTACAGCTTTGTAATTCATATTTGCTCATTTTTTTAAAATCAAAAAATGAGGATGTGGTGACTTGGGTTCAGAAACTGAGTTTTGCCCAAGGGTTGGGTGTGAAGCATTACCGGTCCAGTCTTTCCTTCACCGCCACGTGGGTTATACGTATTCGTGAGTGAAGCCACAGGGGATCATTAGTGCAGATAAGAAGAGTAGTGGACTGGGGCCAAGCCAGGGGGAGGGGGATATCGGTACATATTACGTATCCCTCTGAAATGAAAATAAAATATTCGAAAATTAAATTTGAAAAGAAATTGCAACTTATATATTTTTTAATATAGGAAATGTGTGATCCCCCTTGAACGTGAAGGAAGTTTATAGCATTATTTTGTTCCATATCTGTATATCAGCCGATTTGTAATATTTTTTTAACTTAACATAAGTAGGCTGATATTTTTCATTTTTAACGTATGGGAAATTATCAATCTCCCTTGAACACGGAGATTTATAGCATTTAGTTATGTGTGTGTATATTAGCCCATTGATTGTAAATATATTATAGCTTTCATATTTTTTCCAAAAATAGAAATTTGTCTCCCCGCTCCCTTCCCCGAAGTATATTCCTGGCTACACCCCTGGTAGTGGAAACGAGGAGAGCGACTGAGCAAGGCAGTCAACAACTTCCTTTGGCAAAGCTCTCCAGGGTCTGAGAGTGCCATTAATATTTGGGAAAACAGTGCAAGGTGAGGGGGGAAGCAATTTTATGAAAATCAGCTATGCTGGCTGTAACTCTGTATAAAATGTTGTGTATTACAGTGGCATGTGCCTTTCAATACATCCAAGGCTGTCTCTCTTGCCGCTTGCCCCTGCTTCTCTGTTCCAAGCATTTTTTCTTTTTTACTGTTTTCTTTTTGATTTTGTTTTGACCTACCTTGAAATGGCTGTTTGAAATGACCCACAGGCAACTTCGAGAAAGTGGCGCCTCCAGATATCCAGCTGGACGCAGCGAAGTCGTTCTTCCAGTACGCCGTGGACAATCAGAAGCTGGCCGCCGACTACAGACTGATTGGCCACAAGCAGGTCTCCAACACTACCAGCCCGGGACAGGCGCTCTACGACATCATACGCCATTGGCCGCGCTGGTACGACTGCTACAGGAACTGCTAGCTGCCGCTGTCCAGGAGGACATATCCCAACCGTCTTGGATTTCAAAAACTAAGCTTGTCATAGCATAAAGGGTTACTTAACAAAATTTTTTAAGTTCGTGCGGTTTAAGTTATATCCACTTTTTATCATGCGGCACAGAAATTATTAAATAATGATTCAGTCTTTGATTACGGTTACGGATGTGAAACTATTCACTTGAGAAGAAGAAGTTGTATTTCGAAATAACTGTTAAGATGTTCTCTATGCCTTGACAAGCTTGGTTTTTAAATACTGAATCTGAAAATTGAGTCATGGAGGAATATACGCAAATCCAAGATGGTGGGTATACATCCGCCTTAAGGCTGCCGGAAACGGGACATTGATCACCAGCATTCACAAGCAGAGTTTGTGTGTGTGTGTGTGCGCGCGCGTGTGTGTCGATAACGGCGTGGCGTCGTTGTCCATTGCTAAAGTTCGCATGCTTTTCAGCTAGCAGTTTTGGAATATTTCATGGTCCAAGATCGACGGCTTTCGGAAGGAAACTATTTTCACTAGCCTACCGTTACTGAACTTTCAATTTGAAACAGTCATAACTTCTCCAATTCGATTATGTCTGTCTCAAATCCAATGAACATTATTCCACCAGCCAAAAAACACGAATTACTTCAGTGACGAAATTGTACTGATTTAATGGTAATTGCTAGTTTCATTGGCCGGGCGATGTTTCCCATTGCATTCCACGAATTCACCATTCAGAAGTAGCTCATCACTTGAGCATCATATCATGGTTTTGAATAAACTTCATGTTTAGACCGTATGTGCATGTGCTTCGCTATTTGCTCCATGATTCTGGTGCTTGACTGCAAGAGATTTCAACCCTCAGTGTACTGTGAATGGAGCTGCTACTGCTGGACAGTTGCGACTCTGAAGTGTTGCGGGACCACACTAGAGCATAGGAGTTACCACGCGGCAGCGAGACCGCAGTACTGCTCCGACCACCTCCTGCAACAAAGTGACCAATCATAACATATCCACTCCCGAGCAGATCGCAAACTGAAACCAGGCTTTGAGTGTCGCTGCAGCAAGTCGTGGAAGACACTTAAGTGAGACTGGCCAACAGAAAAAATAAGATACGCCAAGAGTCGATCAGCGCAGTAGGCAAGGATTTCATCCAGCAATACCAACACGTTGAATTAGAGTAACTTATTAAACTTGTAGTTTCTAGAATCACCATTATTGCCTAAGATAACTCCAAAATTAGAGTAAAACTGTTACGGAAAAACAAAAATTATAATATTCACTTACAAATAAAATAATTACTGCAAAAAGGTGAAAAATAACTGGTAATAATCAAAATTTTTTTTTTACAAACATATCAAAGATTAAATGTCTAAATATTAATAAGTCAAAATAAAAATTAAAAAAACTTTATTGACGATTGCGGTGCTCATACCCAGTTATTTGCATTGTTATCCTACAGGATTTTGTTTGTTAATTAATTTCTTTGTGGATTTTGTAGTATTCATTTTGGTTTGAAGATAATTGTTTTCCATTTGATACACATTTTCAATTTTTTAGTTAACTCAGCCAATAGAGGTGTTCGTACTAAACTCTGGAAGTGTATTCAGTCGCGCTATTGCCATAGTAATATTGTCTTTCATATTTTACCTCCTGGGAAGTGTTCGTACACATTTGGCTCAGAAAGTAAAACGAACCCCATTATTCGTTAGTGAATCCTAGGTGTACGCAGGTTATCTAGATGCTTGTTACATTTAGAAAAATCTGCAAGAATTTTCTATAGTAGACCTGTATTCGTCTAAGTATGTTAAATAGTATTAGATGGCGCTATACGCAGGATAATCCCACAGAAATATGCTACAAAATAAAAGGGCCAAGCATGCTGTCGTACAGCAGTATTTCATAGTTTTTTCTATATTCTTTACAGTACATTGTATTAAATGTTCTATGTGATGAACATAGGTACAGTATCGTTTACGTGTGTAAGACCTAATGTGGGTCACTAAGCTTCTTGTACATTATTGCAACTTGTCCACATTATAATGATTCTGCCTGAAAGTAATATATAAAAATTGTAATAATGTTAACAATGTTGACGACCAACGTGTAACATTTTAAGCTTATTTTATTATACATTTAATTCTATTGCATTGACAACATGTTCCAATAGAAGAATATAATGTAATAAGAATAAATGACTGAGTATTTTTATTTTTTAGAATTGGACATTCCTAAAATGAGCCGTAACACACGGTTGTCGCAATAATCTACATTCATTGTGGCATTTGTGCCTAAATATTTCCCTGTGGGAAACGGCCAAGAGTAATGCGCTATTCTTGCCAATGTTTACAGTCACCCTCAAAGGCATTAACAAAATTCTGTTATAGAGCAATGTGTGATAGTTTACGATTTTAAGAGGCTATTTTGAATTAATATAACACTTTTCATTATTTCCTGTTGTAAAATAAATTAGATGCCGTTTATATATATATATATATATATATGTGTGTGTGTGTGTGTGTGTGTGTGTGTGTGTGTGTATCGGACAATAAAAAAAATTCTGTATTATTTTCTTGCTTTTTACAGTGGCATTTTTAACCTGCCAAGTAAAAACTTTATCTGAAGCAAATTGGTAATGTGGTTGTCATTTCCTTCCTTCCTTATATATAAAATTGTATTAATGAGCCAAACACATCCTACGCCCACTTAGCAGAAAATGTTCACAAAGAAAGACTGTAAGTGTTCATTGCTGTACCGTACACGTGCCTCAGTGGTAAACAATTCGCCAACTACAGCGTTTAGAAATGTGTACAGTTGAAGTTAACACGATGTAACTACGCTATTGATGAGTTATAAACATGATGAGTAGCAGCGCTAGTGCAAGCCTACATACGCAGCGAAGTTGAGACAGGAAAATTTATCTCCTTATCATTCTGGTTGAATTCCTTAAAATTTATTTGACGCCGAACCATCGCCACTTTACACCGATCCGCAATATATTCAAAAGTACCCTTTATTCTCCTATCCTTCCATTCCGATATTTACCAGTATGGGAAAAACAGTCTTAAGCAGTGTTTCTTGGTTTACTTGTTTCGTATATTTGAACGATGTTTGTAACTGATTCCCAATTTTAACGTGCTAGCCGTCATCAACGAGTTGAATATAGTTTGTTACGAATAAACGAACACTATAAGGAACAAACCTAGAGTCCAATGAGGTTCGGACGCCCCTCCGCCCACGTCCTGCTGCTCTTAGTACACTCTACCCCGTCGACCTCCCGTGGCGCAGTCGGTTGGTGCGCCGCCGGTCTAGGTTGCGGGAGGCTCTCGATTCGAATCCCAGGTAAGGCATGGATGTTAGTTTAAGTTAGGTCATAAGTTAGTTTGTAAGACGTCCTCTGATAAGGGAGCGTTCAAGTATTACGTAACGCAGTTTTTGAAGATTTTTGACCCCCC